>CAUZXS010001441.1:100000-179212 GCA_963585895.1 Sepioteuthis lessoniana | reverse complement strand
ATCGCATCGGCCGTAGAACATAAGATTGACATATGCATACAAGAACACAGATGCACGCACACCGAAGATATCAAATATCACGAAACTGGCAATGGATGGTCGCTCGTCACTGTATCGGCATGGGAAAACTCTGTCAACGCCGCAGTAGGAGTGGAGTATTGCTTATGGGACCTAGAGCATTAAAAACGCTTAATAGCATTGAGAAAATACAACCTAGAATGATGGCAGCTACTTTTAACAGCAACCCCAGAGCAACAATCATCTCCTGCTACAGCCCTACCAATGTTAGTGAAGAAACTGAACTAGTCACCTTCTACGATGAGTTATCCTCATTAGTGCGTAGCATCCCGAAACACAACATCTTAGTCATTGGCGGAGACATGAATGCCCAAATCGGGAAAAATAGGAATGGGCAACATCTAACAGATTTCATGATAGAAAATAGATTAGCATGCCTCAATACAAAATACCAAAAATGGGAGGGAAAACTATGGACATACACGTACGCGAACAATACTAAAGCTCAGATAGACTACGTCCTTATAAAATGGAATGGAAAAATAGTGCAATGAATTGCGAAGCATACTCCTCTTTCGAGGGTGTATCCACCGATCACCGAATAGTCACGGCGAAAATACGGCTAAGCCTACGAAAAAACGCCAAACGAACAGAGACCACCAAACACTATGACTGGGCCCTTTTGAACAACAAAGATATAAGAGATAAATACGTATTAGAATTAAGAAACAGATTCGAAACACTACAAAAAAAAAAAAAAAAGGAAAAAAGTACATCAAACGACGAATATGAAAATTTCGTCAATGCGCACCTCGAGGCAGCAGCTAAATGCATTCCAACAAAACTCAAAACTAAATATAGAGTCCCATGGGAAACTTTAGCGGTGAGAGAAAAACGTGCACTAGTGAAAACAGCCTCCAAAAACTATCGAAAAAACCCAACAAACACAAATGCCTTCAAACTAAAAACGGCACAATATCAATTAGCAGGCATATATATAAAGGAACAGACAGAATACATTCAAAATCAGATAGATAAGATTAGAGACTCGGTGGATGATAGACAATATAGGATAGCCTGGCAAACAATAAACGAAGTGAGTAGAAGAAAGAACACAGTCAAAGCAAAATTGAAAGCAGCAAACCAACAAGAAATAAAACTGTGGAAACAGCACTTCGAAAACCTACTAGGAAACCCACCGAAAATAACACATGAACCAATCACCAGAATAATTAGCAAACAATTAGACATTAAACTAGGACCGTTCACACAACTCGACTCGGTTCTCAGAAAAATTAAAAATAGGAAAGCTGCAGGGCTGGACGAGATTCCCCCAGAAGTATGGAAGACCAGACAATTCGACGACATACTGCTCCGACACTGCAACGCAGTATACAATCAAAATCCGATAGATAGATCGATGAAGGGATGCATACTCCCCTTCCCTAAAAAGGGGGGCCTCGGATTAGCCAAAAACTACCGAGGCATAACACTTACATCCATAGCAGCCAAAATCTACAATGCCCTACTACGAAAACGCATAGAACCTAAAATCGACAACATACTTAGGAAAAACCAAAATGGCTTCCGAAGAAATAGATCCACGACCTCACAAATATTAACCATCCGTAGAATCCTAGAAGGTGTACGGGCAAGAAACCTACAAGCGACATTAATACTTGTCGACTTTACCAAGGCCTTCGATTCCATTCACAGAGGAAAGATGGAACAAATCCTACTAGCGTACGGCATACCTAAAGAAACCGTAGCAGCAATAACGATTCTCTATAGAAACACCAAAGTAAAAGTACGATCACCAGATGGAGACACAGAATACTTCGACATTGTAGTAGGAGTACTACAAATGGACACGCTGGCTCCGTACCTCTTTATCATTTGTCTAGACTACGTACTTAGAACATCGATTGACAAAATCAGAGAGAATGGCTTCGAGCTGACGAAGAAAAGAAGCAGAAGGTACCCCGCAAAAACAATTACCGACGCCGACTACGCCGATGACATAGCGATACTGGCAAATACACCCGACCAAGCCGAAACACTACTGCATAGTTTGGAACGAGCAGCCGCAGGCATATGCCTCTATGTTAAGGCACACAAAACGGAATATATGTGCTATAATCAAACGGGGGACATCTCCACTCTAGAAGGAAGCCCTCTTAAACGAGTAGACAAATTCACTTACATAGGAAGCAGCGTCGAATCAACCGAAAAAGACATCGAAACGAGGTTAACGAAAGCATGGACAGCTATCAATTATATGGAAATCAGACCTAACCGATAAAATGAAACGCAGTTTCTTCCAGGCAGCGGTCACATCGATACTGCTCTACGGGTGCACTACATTGACGCTAACAAAACGGCTGGAGAAGAAGCTAGACGGCAATTACACAAGAATGCTGCGTGCAATCT
The DNA here is from genome assembly GCA_963585895.1 of Sepioteuthis lessoniana. NCBI lineage: Eukaryota > Metazoa > Mollusca > Cephalopoda > Myopsida > Loliginidae > Sepioteuthis > Sepioteuthis lessoniana. The sequence continues at coordinate 176,764 of CAUZXS010001441.1, read as the reverse complement.
TGAACAAGTCCTGGCAGCAACACCCCACAAGACACCAACTGTACGGCCACCTGCCTCCTATCGAGAAAACTATTCAAGTTAGACGAACCACACATGCAGGACACTGCTGGAAAAGCAGGGACGAACTCATAAGAGATGTACTCCTATGGACCCCCACACATGGCCGTGCAAAAGCAGGACGACCAGCACGAACATACATTCAGCAGCTATGTGAGGATACGGGATGTTGTCCTGAAGACCTGCCTGAGGCGATGAACGATAGGGAGGAGCAGCGAGAGGGGGTCAGGGATATCCGTGCTACCAGCGCGACATGATGATGATGATAGATAGATATACATTTTTCTCTCTCTCTCTCTCTCTATACATACACACATATATATATATATATATATATATATATATATATATATATATATATATATATATATATATATATACTCACACACACACACACACACACACACACACAAACATACATTCTTATATAGGAACAATATTTTTTTAAGGTTTTGTACAACTTCCTTGCTCTTAGTTTTTCTTATTGGTTTTAGAGAGAACAATGTCTTCTGTTTACACCTTATCTTTGCCTTGCTGTCCAATGAATTTGAATTTAATATTTGGTCTCCGTAAAAACAAACCCGAGTGTCATCCAGTAATTAACGATTTACCCTTTGATTGTTGATAAATTTAATCCAAGGAACTAATTAAATGAAAATAATAATTACCAATTTTGGTTCGTATCAATTTCGTCAATATTTTCGCTAATTAAGCAAAAATCGACTCAGGGTCAACTATCACATTAAATTAAGTCGGTTTATCTTATCCTCGATTTTTTGTCTAACCAATGCTTGGAGAGAGGACAAAACCAAACAAAAAGAAACCCTTGCCTACCTTAACTGCATGCAATGTAAATAAATTGTTTCCTTTCCCAAGGGCATTAGCGCCAAGTGAAGTACTAACAGCCTCGTCCAGGTTTTGAACTTGGGTTATAGTCTATTTCCTATGATTATAACCGTTACACTAACAGCTTTTGTTTGCGATTGCACTTTTTTTTTCATGACTTTAAGTTCAAGGATCCTAAATAAACGCATATAATAATTCATTAGCGCAAACTTACCTAAAAGATTTCCCATCCTCAATAACAAATTGATTTCTATGTGTTTATAAAGGGGGGGAAAAAGATCCTTTTTATTCTTGATGCCGTTCATGCTGCTGGAATAGTTTAATAGCCACTAACAATGACCAATGTAATGCATTATATTGGGCATTCTCGTTTGCAAGGTTCGTTTCTTAGCCAAGAAGCTTTTCTACCGAATGTTCGAAATTAGGTGGGGATGGATGGGCTGATAACGCCGGAATTTTAGAGAAGACTGGGTTGGGTGGTAATTTAATAATCCTGTTTTACTGGCGGCATCATTCTGTGAGTGGTAGAGATGAGCACAACTTGAAGAATTGTGCGCTATTCAAGATCGTATCAATTACTGATACGTCAGCAGAATGCAAACCACATTATGTAGTAATCTCCTAAACAATTTTGCCTTGAGAACTATATATCACACTCTTTCGTATTACAATAGCATGGCAGTCAGTTTGATCGATTTTAACGACACATTAACTCGTCTGGAGTTATCTTGTACCTTCAGATTAGATAATCGAGTTCACCGTATATATTTTTGTTTACTTTCTTACAACCAATCATTTATTCATTTTTATGGGAAACCATATAAACTAAATATTTTAACTAATAAATTCACTCATAAGCCACAGTCCAAATTTTTTTAAAAAATTTAAAATAATATTACCAAGCTCTTCTTTTTCAAGTCTGTAGTTCAATGTCCACTTTTCCTGTAGTTATATACTAAGCGTTGCTTTGTAGTAACACAAGGCTGGAAGTATATAGGGCAATCGGTGAAACTTAAACTCACTAGTAATAGTAATTGATCAACCATAAGTTCATTCTTACCATTTTCTAAAGAAAAATTTCATTTTCTTCTAAACCAAGTTACATGGTATCAAATATTTTTTTATATGATATGAAAAAGTCTCAAACAGATCAATTGGGCCCATAGATGAAGCTTGCTGGTACTACCATCCCAGATCAGAGTGGACCTGGGAATAATTGCAAAGGAGGGGTACTCAACATGCTCTATATCTCCAGAATTGGAGTTTCATCATCGGATGTAGTTTAGTGCCATATCCAGGACGCCCACTTTTTGGAGGGAGAGGTCCTTACCCTTCTGAGGGGGATACAGTCAGTGCATTTTAAACCCCACAGACAGGTGCTATTTAAGTTTATATAATCTGGAAGAGATGATGTCTGAGAGCAAAAGAGAATCTTACTTTCTAATTTTGGTCATGACCTCTATTCGGAGATTTTGGGGTCCATTATATTTTGCGATAATTTAACTGTATTGCCTGTAGTCAGACATCTAACAACGGCAAAGATTGCGGCACGGCGGTTTTCACGTCACTTCTGTCATCTTTGACGAGATTTATCAAATTCTGGTTTCCATTAGCAACTGGCGTCAACTCGCTGAGCGAAAAGCAAATGATCAAATATTTTCCGATACAACAGCAGAATTTGGTTTCTTTGTTTAATGATGTCAGGTGAAAATTATCTCCCCTAACGAATGATCGACTCTTCCCGGAAAAAGGTAGCACGAGATAGTGTGTTATCAAGCTGCCATCTTGCTATTTTGTAGACAGTAAATTGCTTATCCAACCCAATCCTGCTGTATCCTGGTCGGTGAGAAATAAAAACCAATATTGTCGTGTTAAAAATATATTTAATTGTTTTCTGTTATATTTTGTTGTTCCTAGTATTTGGAGTTATTATAAATTGCCTATCAACCTTCGTGGGTTATTTAATGCTAAAGCTATCCTTATAGAACAGTACTTTTTAATCCATAGTCGAGATAAGAGATGTTCATATAGTTCCCTAGGGTTATAGTCTAAAAGTGAATGTAATAGCGTGACTGGAGTTCGAACTCGCTGACAACGATGTTGCAGCCGAGCACGTAAGCCACTACACCATGGGGACTCACTGAGAGAAGAATTTTTCTTGAAATTTTACCTATGGCTTCTAGTGTGTGCTGAAGAGGATATTTCGTTGCGTCGTTACTAATGCCACAAACGGACCTTAGTATGTTCAATGATACACTCGCAATCAATAAACGGAAGGAAAAAAAAAACAAAAAAAACAGATTAGCTCATTTACACTTATAGGGACTTTTAATATATAAACATACAAGTATTAAGAATAAGCAAATGTATTCCGACAAATGATATTTACACATATTGTTCTATAAAACAAAGGACATACGAAAGGGAATACAAAAACGATAAAAATGTTGCTAGAATTTTTTGGTGGGCAAATTCATGTGGGCTTTACGTTCCAATGCTAAGGCGAAAGACAGTGTCATTCGCTGGGTGGAGAGAGAAAAATTTGTTCCAATAACAGAGGTTTAAAATAAAATAATTACAATATAAAACAGACGAGAAAAAAAAAATTCTAGAATGGGTGATAAAAGAGATCAATTTGGATTATGGGATGTACGTGACCATCAAGACAAACTCTCTACACAGTAATCGAGGAAAGCTGGAAGCTATTTTCGTAAGTTTCCGTTGAAATTACCAAAATTAATTGTCTGCAGCATCTTTTAGCCTCGAGAAGATGAAATGTTATTCACGGGTTAATATCGAAACTGGAAGTTAAAAAAAAAAAAAATTTAACCACTTAGCTTGTATAAAATTCACGAATGTAGGATTACTATTTGTAAAATTAAATGCAGTTATTCTAAAACACTTAATGAATATTACATCATACACACTGAATATCTTTACAGAAAATAGAAATAGTTTTTTTAAATATGATATATTTCATTAAATTTTTGAACCCCTAGGCTGTTGGTTTTCAAACACCCTATACCCGAGTTAAAAAAAAAAAAAAAAACACAGTTTAAAATCCAATGAAACTTCAATTCAAAGCAGGAACTTTTTTTAAAAGTCTTTCATCATTCCATTCAAAGAAAAGCTATGAATAGTCACTATTCTTACATCTTTGCAGGGGATACAGTCAGCATATATAAAACCCATTTTGTGCGTGTGTGTTGGGGAGGGTGTCTTACCTCTGCAGGGGAATACTCTCAGCATATTCTAAGCCCCTTTTGTTTGTTTATTTTGGAGGGTGTCTTATCCCACCGCAGGGGAATGCATATTCTAAACTGCCAGCAACGCTAGTACAACAAAGAGTACTCTGAGTATCTTTACACACAGATAAGTAAAATTATTTACCTTGCTATCGAAACGAAATACTTCTAGGTAAGCACCAACGTCAATGTTGCCTTCTGTTTCTATATAATGCTTTCATTCACCTTCTCAAAAATATAAACCACTTCCTTTCTGATTTTTTCGTTCCACAATTTTACCCATAATGATTTTAGTTTGTTGGAGGAAGTCTATATAGGTAGGTTACCCTGAAATGTCTTGTTATTTACTAACCTTAACTGGGCACAAAACCAGAAGTATGGAAGGTACAGTGAGAATCGAACTCACAATGGTTTGCTTGCTAGACATTACACTATAAAAGACGGACATTGAAATTCCTTCTTAGTTACATTGAGTCGTTAAAAAAATAAAAATAAAATAAAAATCGGGTGAACTAACTTTGCCCTACATTATACATACAGCCAGAATGTTTATTTGAAAACTTGATAGCTTCATCCTTCCGATTTCTCGAAGAGAATTCTTCAGTTTGTCTTTCATCTCTGCAACATCACTTCAATATTTACTACATCTCGAAAGCCGTTTTTCATCTCTGGGAACCTGGGATAATATACTTCTTGGCACTTTCTTAATTTCACCAACAGAATGAATCAACATTGTTTACATTATCTAAAGACAGATTAGTCGATGAAGGTTTGGATCGAAACCGTACTAACCACGAGCCAGCATCATCAGGGAGAGGAAGAGGAAAACTGTTTGGTTTCTTTGTTTTAATGGTATATCAACCCTTGTAAGTTATTTAATGCCAAAGCTGTTCTCCTAGAAGAACAGTTGTGGTACTATTTAACCCATAGCTGGGAGGAATGAGGGGGTTCATACCTTTCCCCAAGGGTATTTGCCCGAAAGTGAATGTAATAGCACCACTGGAGTTCGAACTCGCTTACTACGATTCTGCAGTCCATCGCTTTAACTATTACACCACGAGGACCCCACCCCTGGAGGAAAACGAATTATTTTCACGATGTACTAATTCTTTCCCTTTTATTTTCTTCTTGTTGCAGCTTTGCGCGTATGACACTTTGTAGCTTCCACAGCAGGCGTTGCTATTGAAATACGGACGAAATGCGAGATGCCCTATTCCACTATCCAACGGTTCGCTCCATCGCTCCTGAATTTCAGTTCTGTTCGACCAAAGGCAAAAAAGGAGTACCCTATCGACTGACTGATCGTAATAGCGCCAATGACATCCGTTTATGACAAACATTAAAACTAGCTCTTTTCATTAAATTTTTTTTTTTAATCTATTCACCAAAATTTCTACTCTTTTATATTTTATTGCTCAACAAAATCTTGCTAAACTTTCAAACTGGCCCAACATTCAACTCATAACACAACCAACGTGAAATCCTTTACGATCTTGTGTATGCAAACATTTGTAAACTCACCCAATTGGATAGCAAAGATTTTTTGCAGTTGATGTTTTTTGAGTCATCTGATATGTCAAGTATCATTTGACAATAGCATATTAATTTTCTTATCAATCCTCGCTACGTTCAGCCAACATTTGCTGAGAGCAAGATCAAATTTTCAGTCATTGTGTGTAGTTTCTTATCATTCAGATATTCTCAGGAAAACTTATTGGAGAAACGAGAGATTCATTTTGTTCATAAATATGACCATTTTATGTTTCAGATTAGATACATTCCGATCGAACAGGAATTGTTCTTTATTGACTAGATCAGGATATTAGTTGAGAAATGTTGTTTACGAAAGAAACATGAATGATTTGATAAAAAATTTTTACACTATACATTGTAGATAATCTTTTCCTTTTGTATATACATTATATGTATTTCTGGATTAGCATTACAAACACTTTTATACATAAAACTATGAATTTACAGACTACATATACTTTATGCGAGCACAAATCGAAAGAAGCATGAACCCATTTCTTCTTTAACTTTTTCCTAACGTCACATATCTTGAGAAGTGTCTCATCAGTAGAGCATACCTCGATGAATTAAGAGATGAATGGGAGAACTATCACAGTAATTTTTTAATCATCCTTCCACAGTCAAAATAAACACACAAATTTCGAAAATGGTTTGCATCTCTCTTTATAACGTCTCCTTATTTCTATTCATCCGAGTTGTATTCTAAACTTTTAACGAACATTAGTCTTAATTTTCTATCAGTTTTGTATGGTAAGTAACTTTATGTACTATATTTGGTTTCTAAAATGCATTAATGCTCTTAAAAGGGTGACGAGCTCTACAGAAGGATCCATTACCTTGATAAAGAAATGAAACAAGTCACTGAGGAAGGAACAGTACAAGCAGTTATATATTTCTAAAAGTGAAACCAAATTTGATGTATAATTCATTGAATCATACCATAATAACCGCATGTTGAAATAAGTATTTCTATTATTACTTGACTGAATACACGACAATACTCATTGTTACGAAACAAACAAAAGTGATAAAGACAGAATAAGGAATTGAGGGTAAAAGATTAATTTGAGCAAACTAGGTTTGTTTTTTGTTTTTCAAGTTGACATTTTTAAATGTTGTTTAAACTGCTTAGACTGAATCTAACGTACGTTAAAAAAAATCTTGCCGTCAACATACTTCTTCCATCAATGTTGTAGTGCTTGTTTCGGAATTAAAATCTTGCAAATTCAAGATAGATATTCCATCTCAGTTTTGGATGTAAATAAACCCTTACAGATTGAAAAGGATTTTAAGATCTAAGCGATTATATTCAGCTTTTGTTGATTTTATTGATCGATAGTTATAATTAACTACACAAAGATTCTGAACTGAGCGATTTTTCGTAATTTCTGGTTCAGAATTATATTAGCTCGGTGCAAAAGTTTCCAGCGTTCTTTTGTGAACGCTGAATGGTTTTATAGAACTTCATGACGCAAAACGCATTGTTGATAATATTTTCCCTATTATTTAGAACAGTGAAACCTTATTCGATGAATTATTCACTGTACCGTTTTATTTTAACTAAAAGACACTATGATTACCTAAGAGGAAAAAATGTTAATAGTTCTGCTGTTAGTTGGCTGAATACAAAAGCAAGCTAACAGCAAAGAGGTTCATACACGCAGAAATAAGGAGAGACAATTTTTGTACAATTAGCAAGTACATTTTGTCATAACGGTCAAGTCCTGCTTAAAGCAGCGGTTCCCGCTAGATCAACAAAGTTAAGAAACGATGAGCCTATTCAAGACTTAAACGAGTGACCATTTAGAAACAACAACAAGTACCATAAGCCTTGGTGCCAGACAAAGGCTAATAAATTCTTAATAAATGCATTTAATTGCCTCAGACAAAGATTTAAAACTTCTGCCTCTTAAAATAAACATTTACAAAATCGAGGAAGAGTGAATCATTTTTGGTTTATGCAATGTTATCTGGCTATAAAGTTAACAAGACATAAGATTTGAGCAAAATTGTTGGGAAATACTTCAACATTCCAATGTTTCTACGAACCTCGCTTACAACACTTCCTCCTTACCGCGTAATTTCTCTAGAGTTCACTTACAAGAACTTATAACAAGGCAACAATAATTTGGCACAACTTGAGAATAAAACACTCTACACGAGCGAACTGAGCATTCTAACCATTGCGCCATCTGCTTAAGTTTTTTCTGTGAGTCCCTTTACCGAGTTGATCTGTCACACATATGGCGCCCCAATGAGGACTGGACCCACTGCAGTAATAATGGTTTTAAAGAAGATCTTACTAGCCTCGACCACACAACGAGCAAAGTGCCCATTTACTAAATAAGGCTGAGTTTGACAAGACTCTCAGAAAAGTGCGCTTAGTATCACTGTTGGTGCCGTTCGAAATGGAATCAGCGACCACAGTTAAAGTCCGAAAGGGTTGTTTGCGTTTCAGTTTGCGCTAATGCCCATAGGAAAGGCTTGAATTCACCTCTCCCCCCCTCCACTACAATGGTTAAATAGAATCCATTTGATCTCCCCTCCAGCTATAACTCAATAGAACAGTCTGGGTTCTTTCGTTTTGGTAAGGCAACCAGTCTTGGAGAAGGAAAACTGAATTCAAACCACTTAAAAATTGTCCTTGTGCCACACCCTGCTCGTAGCGTAGGGCAAATGAATGTATTGGATTCGATGAACAAGCTAACTATCGAGGCACAGAAGACGTTATCGTTTTAGTTAAGACGAATAATAAGAGTTTTAGCCTTCCTGCAATACTTGTATAATACCAGCTATGACATATAGATATCAAATATGGGAGTAAGAAAAAAGAAAGAAAGAAAAATTCAGTCATACTTAAATCGGTGGAAACGGTGAGGCAAGGAATAATTAACATATGAAAGATCATTTTGTATCTCAGCAGAGCAAAGTAAGAGATGTTACCGAAATTATCAAACAAAAATGGGAGCCAGGAAATGAAGCATCGCTCATAAATACACTCCTAATTATATTTGTGTAATAAAAAGTTAATTTTCTTCTAAACTAGAATTTCATTTCTTGTAGAACATCATCAAAACAGATAATATTAGTTGTTTATTTACTAACTTAACCGGCTCATTGGCCTAGTAGTTAAGTGTTCGCCAATGGTCCGGGAGACCTTGATTCAATCCCTGGCCGCGTCATACCAAAGACTTTTTTTTTAAAAATGGTACTCGATACCGCCTTGCTTAACACTCAGCAATATAAAAAGGTACGTATCAAGGGTAAAGTGGAGCAATCCTGGGAAAGGAGTAGCTCCCTCCTCTACACCTCGGTGTAGTAGCTATTGAAAAGAGAGTCTTCTGGTCACCCTCGACCATGGTCGCCAACTTATTTAATAACAACGGAATTAAAACTAACCAAAAATAAAAGTGTACTATAAAAGTGGGTATACTTATTGAACTGCTTCGTATAACTTTGATTAGCGTTTCAAGGCTATAGTTTGGTAATTAATAACATCTAATAGTATCCGTTTTCATTGTATAATGTTCTATGAGAATAAAATCCTTGCACCTTTGGTTAAGAAAATTAACTTTATAAAAAAATATTAGGGTAGTATTTATTTATAGCCGGTACAGTAGCTAAAAGTTATGACGTGATGATGACAAAGAAATAACAAGCGTAGTCGGAAAAGACCCGAGATATGAGATTATGAAAGAGTGTGGGCTGAAAAATTTATATGATGACATCGTATCTGCTGTTGATGGCTTTTACCAGTGGGATCCAAGTACTGTAACACCGACGTAAAAGTATGTAAATCGCGAGGAAGACTGTTGAAAAATAAACCTCATTTGGTTATATTCCACGAGAAGATTTGCTTTGCCAATGAACTTTTAGCTGACCCTCTTATGTAAAGAGATTGTTATACATTCTTAATCAGAGGAATACCTTGTCATGTTGTAATGGTTAACAAGCTGATTTAGCTGGTTCGATCCCCACTCGATGCCACATACTTCTGACCTTATACCATGTCTTGCTTAGTTTTTACAGAACAGTTTGCGTTATGTATTGGCATGTTAACCTAGTAGATCATTGCTAATGAGTTAGATTATAACTGAGTGCCGTATTTTTATGGACTTATAGAGTGACCAAACCCTTCATCGCAAGCAGGGTGTGATAATTTTTAAGCTGATTAAAGCTGGTGTGAATTCAGGGTTTTCCTTCAGGGCAAGTTACCGTACCAAGGCTAAAGGATCTAATCTGCCCTACTATTTACCCATAACTGGGGCGAAGGGAATAGAGATGGATTCATGTCTTTCCCCAAGAGTATTTTGCATTTTATATTGTGCTGATACTCTTTGGAAAGGCATGAATCCAATCATTCTTCACGTAGCTATCGATAAAAGTAGGACTTACTGGGTTCTTTAGTATTGGTATGGCAACCTGTCAAATAGAAGGAAAACCGAATTCAAACTATCCACTTAAAAACTGACCTTGTGTCGCATTTTACTCGACGCAGAGGGGTTAGGTAAATTCATATCTATGGACTTGTGCCACAACTAAGCTAAGGAAATGATTACATTTCTGACACGACGGTGAAAAACGAACCCGTAAACAAAACGTTAATACCATCAGACTATTTCTGGCATCCACTTTTTTTTGTGCAACTGTTGATACAATCTCACATTATACAAATAACATAGCCTGAGGTGCAGCTAACAAGATATCTCGCAAAAAAATGTCGGTCCCGGATCTTCTTACACAAGTAGATTGCGATTAAAAGACTATTTGTAGACGTTAATAAAAAGGCAGTGAAATTACGTATTGTCTCGGAACAAATGATGAGATCCTTCGTCGATAGGATTGATTTTAACGGAATGTCAACTCTCGAGTTATTTTATACCTACAGTTTTGTGAATCGTGTTCATATCTACATTTAGTTTGGTTTGTTTCCACACGTTCCGATCGAATACGAATAGTTTTTAGACGGATCAATTTGCCCCCAACATTGGACCCTAACAAATATAAGAACTGAGCCAGAGTGGACTTGGGAGTTTTAACCATTAAGGGGTTCTCCACACTCCCCAAATCTAGAGCCTTACCATCAGATACAGTTCACTACCATATCTACGACACCCCTAATCTTTGGGAGGGGTCTTAACTTTCTGCAGGAGATACAGTCAGAATACACTAAGCTTCGACCACATGAGGTCCCACAAAAATTTGGACAAACGATTACTTATTTAAAATAAATCGGCGTTTCTCTTGCTGTAAAGTGAATTAAGTGCAAGATAAAAATCATTTTTTTTTAAATAATGAACTCCAAAAGAAATCGGTCGATACCAAACCACCGAGACAAATGTTCAACCAAGCGAAACTATTTTAATGATTATCAATAATTTCATTGTTCTTGTTCTATGAATTTCAATGAACTTTCTCTCTCTCCACTGCTTAATCTTACATGTGGTCGACAGAGAATTATTTCTTAAATGATTAAAAACCACTGCAGTTCACTGGTTTGTGACGGTTTGCTACAACAAGATTTACTGGCTTGATTCCCAATGAACACAACAATTTACCTTCAGAATATAAGTGAACAATACTTAAAAGATACTATACTGACCGTCTTTACTAGGGTCTCTATAAGCGCAGTCTTTTGGCTGTATTTACCACGGACAGAATGTGATACATTTTTAACGGAGTACAGCTGGTTCGAATTCAGTTTTCCTACTCAGACCGGTTGCCTAACGAAAGCAAAAGGACCAAGTCTGTCCTATTCAACCATAGCTAGGAAGAGAATGCTTTTCCCAAAATCATTAACACGAAATGAAACGCAAACGGCCTCATCCAGGATTTAAGCACTAGTCAACGATACTATTTCCAACGACAAGGAAAACCGTTACGCTAAGCACGCCTCCTGATATGTGCTTTTGTTAGACAAAGACACTTGGTAAATAGATTTATCGTGTGATTTTAGGTTTTTCTTTTCTTGCTAATAAAACTAAAATAATACTGTATTAAAAAAAATAAAAAATAAATAAAAAAGTAATCACAATGGAGAACGTTTTGCTTTCATATACCCTGTACCTAAGTTCAAAATAAATAAAAGTCTAAAATAATTAAACTTAATTCCAGAACAAAGAAATCTTTGTTTAAATCTATACCATAAATACCCGCAGTTCTAAGTCTATTAGAATATGGCCCGATCTACCTTGGACAGAAATATCCGGCTTACGATGTATAGTAACGCGATATCAGACATACAACAAACTGAGCGATACATATCACTAGAAGCGAGGATAACAGATGAGGTTAGTGGCGTTGTACCCAAGAAATAATAGCATTAGAAAGACACTTTACAGAAGATGGGAGGAGTTTGATAAAACATGTCAAAAGGTTTACACTATCAAGGTCGACATGGAAGGAATTGAGAAAGGCTTTTGTTGTACAACTAAAAACGGTTGATGATGACACATGCACACATACTGACACACTTTACTTCCAGGATCAACAACTGAAGACGTAATTCATGAGGCCCAAGAAATAATGGAGTTCGCTGTCAGAGGTTAATGCAATCAAGTTTGTCGTCAAAGGAAATGTGAACGGCCTTTGTTGTCTAGCAATGAGCTCAACATGGCGGCTGCTGCTGACAAGGATTACAGTAGAACCTCAATATCCGCGAAATACACAACCACTCATTTATCCGCAGTTGGCCTGTTCAGTTAAAATAAATAAATAAATAAATAAAATTTAAAAAATTAACAGAAAAGGAAAACATTTGGAATAATTAGAAGAGATAAAAACTATCTACAAGGAATAGAGAGCAGAGTAAAATATACAAATTATTAAAAAAAAAAAAAAAAAAAAAAAAAACAGCCAGGACATTAGCTAAAAAAGGAAGAACATATGGTGCAAAAGACTTATAGAATGATGCCCTAGAAGTTATAAAATATTATGGCGTAACTGGACCCCCACCAACACACAAAAAGGTTTGGTCTGAGGACTATATTTAGAGCGGTGTCCGCTCTAGTATAACAATAAGGAAGCAAGTCTGCCTGCCTGACTGTCTTTCCGACAACAGACAACGTAGGTAGCTTACATTAGCCGGCAAACTAGATTTCTTTCAGTAACCCAATATCTCTTATCTTACAGGTGTGTCGACTCACCACTCACGACAAGGGTAATAGGAAAAGACCTGACGGAAAAGATGAAATAATGGTGTTTGCGGGGTAAGATAAAAGAACCGAGCACGAGCAAAGTCTTCAAATTAAGAAAGGCATTTCTTGTCCAGCAATGGACACAAAATGGCTGCTGCTGCTACAGATGGAGATATGTTTCTACATTTGCAAAGGTTTAGACTTGCCACCAAGTCAGATTTGACGTGCTGTAATTTTATAGTTGTTGTTGGTGGTGGTAGGGGGACACACACGACTCGAGATTCAGGGAAAATACTTGGTCTCTACGGCATTCCCCTTTCGGGACACCTCAGTCACCAGGCGATAAACATAGCCCTGGTAACCAGGTATTTTGAGAAGGGAAACTCCGAGACCAGGTTATTAATTTTAAATCATCCATCAAGCGTTCGCGCCTGGTGGGCCTCGCAAGAGCCAGAAAATATTGTTTGGTTTTATGGCATATAAACTCTTGTAGGGTATTTAATGCCAAATCCTATTTATACATATAAAAGGATTTGTCAACAAATAGGTTGTAGGTAAGATTATTAAACAAGCCAGGGTAGCACACAGTTAAATGATTTCAAGTATTCCTATCTAATATGAATAATTCTTCACTATCAATCATTTATTTGCAGTTAAATGGTTTCAAGTATTCCTGTCTAACACGAACAATTTAATATTTGTCATTTGTTTTAAAACAGGAAAATGTTATACATATGATTTGTAAGTGAATAGTTTGTAGGTAATTTTTTTTTTTAATTGGAGCTAATTTGTTTGCATATCGACAAGTGTGGCTATTGTTTGCACACAGTTAAATTGTTTCGAGTATTGCCATTCAACACTGATAATTCAATTAAACATTACTCATTCGTTTGAGTATCCCAGTCCGCTTTCATTGAAGATCTTGAACATTCACATGTATAAAAATCATATTACCGGCTTGTATCGACCCATACCGCGTCCGACCCTTTATTTCTTTTCTCCCTTATAGATTAGGATCCCAGCCCCACCTAGGGCAGGTCCGACTTGTTTCCGGATCTTTCGCCCCGGAAAACAGTCGGCCTCCAATTTTATAGACGGGGGGATGGGAGGGCAACCAAACGGGGGATTTTTCCTTGTTTTTGTATATATTTCGGGGTTTTTCTCCCATCCCCATCATACGAATTCATTTGTAAATAAAATCATGCATCACTTCCGGGGTTTTAAGTAGGTCTTTCTTCATAGAGCAAATGTGGTATTTTGGTAGTAGCAGCGCGCATGGTGACGGATGAATGACTATATATTGTATTGTTGAATGGGTCGGCGAATGTGGCTAGCTAGGTCCCCTTAGTAAAAACAGTTAATGCATGACCGCACCCTTCCCTTTCCCCCCAAAACTCAAGGCCTTGTGCCTTCCTGTAAAACTAACAGGAAATAAATTACTCATTCGTTTGCACATAGTAATACTTGGAACAATTTAACAATAATTATTCAGTTTAATATAAGTGATTTGTTTGCAGAAAATTAAGTGGTCTGACTTCTATTTAACCCACAGATTGGACCCTATCAGGTACTACCACTCCGGGTCAAAGGGGACATGGGAGTAATACCAATGAAGGGGAACTCTATATTCCCAAAGCCCTAGGATTAGATCCTCACCATTAGATGCAGTGTCGTATCCAGAACACTTACTGGGTGTGTGTGGGGGGGTCTTACTCCTCTGCAGAGATACAGTTGGCGCATTCTACAGCCCCAGCCGACTGGACAGGCTACATTGGGATGTCAAACTATGATATCTTTACGGAGCCCCAGAAGTCTAGTACACAAGGTAAAAGTACACAAGGTAAAAGTGCTTCCTTAATAATAGAGGTAGAAATCAGACAGGAGTTTGCTGGTAAGACATGGCTTAACACTGTAAAAAAATCGTCATTGAAGGAATTAGGACAGCAGTAGATGCAAAATGGCTGCTGGTGATACCAAGTTGGACGTGAAATAAAAAATCTACAATGAATAGAGATGTACAATTTTTTTTAAATTGTGAGAATTTTCTGCTTCTTGTTTAATCACTTAATGAAACTCCATTAAAAAGGGCCAAAAGTGTTTAATTGATGCATGTAACTGTCACTACCAGTGTGAAAAACTTGTAAAGAGTCTATCAAAAGACAAGAAAGCTGATGATAATGCACTCAGCCTCACATCCGAAAGATGACAAACTATACGTGCAAATAAAATGAGGAGGAAGAGGACTCGTCCGTATTGAAGATAGCGTGGATGTATCAATACAAAGACTCGAAAACTACACACACACACACACACACACACACTAATTACAGCGACCAGAAACAGCACTAACAAAGATAAAGATAACAGTAATCAGGTAAAAGAAATTGGAAAAAAAACAACAGTATGGATATTTCAAGCGACAAACTGATGAAATCTCATCACACGAGACGACATGGACAAGACAGGTAAAAAATGAAAGAGAAAGTGAATCTTTTCAAATAACAACACAAAATAACGCCATAAGGACCAACTAGGTTAAAGCGAATTAGCTAATACGCAGCAGAATAGCAAGTATAGGTTACAAGGTGAAAGAGACGAAACGATTAATTATAAGCGAATCCAGTAAACTAACGCAAAGAGAATATAAGACTAGACACGAATGAGTGTAGGTGATCAACCGGAAATTGTGCAATAAACTGAAATTTGACCATACTACCAAATAGTATATACTCGAACCAGAATCCATCTAGAAGAATGAGAATCAAAATTTTCTGTTTTCTTGAGATACAAACAGATCACCTGGGTACTTCGTGTGGAGGCAGGGTGAGCAAGCTATACTAGTAAACTTCCACGAGCGAGTTCGGATCTCATTGGGTGTCCAATTAATACGGCCTTGTGCCACATCTAAGCAAATTCTTGTAAAGTACAGACAGATCACCTAATCCCACTTAGAAGACCAGGCCTAGTGATGATAAAAACCCTTTTAAAATCAGAGAGAGAGAGAGAGAGAGAGAGAGAGAGAGAGAGAGAGAGAGAGAGAGAGAGAGAGAGTCCTCCATATTGTGGATTTCGTCGTATCTGCGGACGATACAATGAAAATAAAAGAGATAAGTACTTGGAGATTACCAGAGAACTAACAACATGGGACATGAAAGTGACGGTGATACCAATTGTAATTGGTGCACCTGGAACGGTCCCCAAAGTCTTGATAAAGAGACTAGAAAGTTGGAAATCGGAGGACGAATAGAGACCATCCAAATGACAGCGTTGTTAAGATCGGTCAGAATACTGAGAAGTCTTGCGGATCTAAAGAGACTAGCTGTTACCCAGACTTCAATGAAAGACCATCAGCTAACTTTTATATGAAAAGTTGCAATAATATTACTGCAACCTTAAAAAATGAAATATTAAACAAAACGAACAGAGCAAAACCGTAAATTTAAGTTTGAGTTTTGTTTAACGGCATAACAACCTCTGTTGGTCATTTGATCCCAGAAGGGTTAAATTGATTTTGTTTATTGTGCGTGTTTTAGAATTGAGTTTTGGTTATGTTTTATTATATTTCGCTAGAATTTGATTGGTTTGGTTTGTTTCTATGGCACACCAACCATCCCAGGCTACTCCATGCCAAATCCATTTTTATACATATATAAGTAGAGTTTTCTTTACACTCAGTAAAATGTAAAAACAGTTCAATCTCAAACAATTCAGTCCAACACAAGTATGCAGTTCAAATATCAAAAACAGTTCTTTGTAAGTTGATTTGGTTTTGTCATATCAAACATTGCAAATTGTTCAATGCCAAATCCTGTTTAGACTTACATATCAAATACACATGGTGTATGAACATTTTTCTTATAACATTTTTGAACAAATCTGAGCTCATTTTCCTTCACAGCCAAATGATTTCAGGTATTTCTTGTTATACAAATCATTCTATTTATTTCTCCCCACTTGCTCGCACACAGCCAAATGATTTCCAGAGTTGCTATGTAACAGTAACAAATTAACATCAGTTATTTGTTTGTACACATTTAATTAGATATGTATGATATGTCAGAGATTAACATTTAAAAAGGTGAACGAGCTTATAAGTTGGTCCACAGTTAAATAGTTTCAAGTATTATAGTTATTTAATACTTCTTCAAGATTAAAGCTGGCAACTATGCAGTCTGTATCGCTATCCATACTTTCTATACTATAGCTTCTTCGTAGGGGTTTTGTTGATCCCTGAACATTGTAGTGTTTGATTTATACATATGACTGTTCTTGATGGTATTTTGAATGTGCTTCCTGGTTTTTCATTTTGTTGTTCATCTGTATTTTCCCAGTTTGGCAAATAGAAGCCTCCGTTTCTATGGGCTCAAATCTGTCCTTGCTCTTGTTCTTGGATCTATTTTTCTTGTTTTGTACCATGTCCCTGCCCATCAAGATGGAGGGTCCCTTTAGTTTCCATTTTGGGTGGGGTCTGTCATGGTCCACCTACAGAAGTCACCTCAGAAGTGAGGGCCCCTGAACTCTTCCTGTCTGACTTTGCCTGTCTCTCTCTCTCTTGGCTTCTTGCACTTTGGAGAGTTTTTCAGTAACTGCTTCTATGACTGTTTTCATCTCCTATATCAGCGCTCTCATTTTGTTTACAAGTTGGGCAACCACCTCAGGTTTTGTGGTTGCGCTTGTTTCACACATAACAGCTTTGTTTTTTGGTTGTTGGGATAGTTTTTAGCACTTCCACATATTTTGTAGTCTATTATCCTTCTTTCGTTTGGGTATGTGATATTTTGAGTATGTTTTAGTTTGGTAATCTTTCTTCGATACCTCACAATCTCTAGAACCAACACTAGGGTTTCCTTGGCAGATTGCCAAAAAGGCCACAAATGCTCTCTTTATGGCAGTCATTATACATGTCATATTCTCTGCATCTTCTGCATACTGACGGTCGTGTACATTGGTCCTGGTGGTGCCCAAACCTGACATTTGTGGCATCTTAAAGGATTTGGGATATAAGGTTCTGCATTTTTTTGGTATCTAATTCTAATTTCTTTAGGAATTTTGTAGGTGTTAAAGGTCATTATCTATGTATTGTTTCTCCGGGTTTTTTTTTTTATTTGTATTCTTCGGATTTCCACGACATTTTGGTCTTGTAAGTTGGTTTTGATTTCATCTAATGTACATAAGGAAAGTTCAGGGCTTTTTAAAACTCCTTTACATGTATTCAGGGAATTGTGTGGATAGGGTTTTATTTTTATGTTGTCAAAGTATTTTCATTTTAATATTTCATCAGCTTGGTTTTTATTGCAGATTTCTATTAGTAGTGTTCCATTTTTAAGTTTTTAAAACCGTTTCTGTTTTTTGATATTTTTTCTATTTTGAACAGAGGAATTTCTTCAGCTAATTCAATCACAATGAAAGACTGGAAATAATTTGATTTTTCTTCTGTCTCACTGTCAGAACTTTCCCATGGTCTTTTTTATTTTATTAGCTTGGGTTTTGTTTATGTTATCCAGATAATTAGATCTGTATTTCATTGAACATGCTCCCCACCCACCTCGGAGCCCAATGCAAGGATGTGTCTAAGGGGGAAACCCATTCGCCTAGCAGCATCAGGGCTACGTTTTCAGTATACTTTCTGGTGTTAGACAATTTTATTTTGTCTCTGGGTTTTCATTCCCAAGATAACTACTTTCCCCAGGGACGGAAAGGGCTTAGTCTTTCCACAGCATGATTGACCCTACAGCCATCACCTTCATTTGAATTTTTACACAAATCCAAAAGAGGGCTGACATGACCACCCGATTGATCGGATCAGGCCTCTCCGACCGCCCGTCTAGCCCATTAAGGGCCAAAGTGGAGCGTTTCAAGTTATGACCTTTTTAGTTGCCCAGCCACCGGGATCCCTTTCTCAAGCATTACAGGTTGCCACCCACGGCCAACAGGTAGCCTCGTTGGGTTTTTTTTTTTTACTCCTCTGCAGTGGTGCAGACCGCGTATTCTACAGCCCCAACTGACTGGGCGGCCGTAAATTTAGATTCTACCATCAATCAAATTATGTGCTAAGGCAGCAATTTACAACAGGTATATAAAAAACAGATATGATCGAGTGGAGAATATTATCAACGATGACTCGTAGATGATTGGGACCTTCAAACTAATGGTATATACACATACTAGAATTTGTCAAAGAAAAAAAATTTTTAATGCAAACAAGTTGTCTAAGATTTATACGAATCGCCAATCCAGGAGACCCTATCTTAAAAAAAAATTTTAAAAATCTAAAAAAAATTGTCACTAAACCGAAAATTTGTGAAACGAAGGCGAGAGGAGAATTCATCATTACTAGACCGTTTTAAAAAATATCGCAGAATCTTGAGGTAAAAAGATTGGAAGAATTGAGACAATACAGATGACAGTATTATTAAAAATCAGCAAGAATACTGCGGAGAGTGCTAGAATATTTAAGAGACTTTGTGAAACCATCTAAGGATTTCAACGATTATAAATATATAATTCTTTCGTGTAACAATAACTCATGCATTTGTTGACGTTCTACCAAGAATAGATTCAAACGATCGCTAAATAGATGCACGAACTGAACTGGATCAGATGGCTATGACAGTACCTGACTATTTAGACGACCGACTCAAATCGATAATCGTTTGCGGTCAAACGTTTATGAGTGGTTATACCAATGATCGATCAAAACAGATGAAAAAAAAAAAGATTACTTCAAAGCCATTAACGAGTGGGATTACTACGAGAAGTTGGAAAGTGTCAGTCTGTCCTCGATCGACGGTCCAATATATTGATTCACAGTTATCAAATTTCTTATGCATACGCGTGGAATTCAGAAGAGAGAGAAAAAAAAAAGGAAAAACTTTTTAAGGGGAAATTAGCGATATGAAGTTTAATTTGATTTCTTTGTTTACTGGCATATCAACTTTCGTGGGTTAATGCTAAAGCCATCCTCATAGAAGAACGGTAGTGATACTATTTAACCCATAGCAAGGAGGGTGAATACATTTCCATAGGTATTATCCAAAAGTGAACGTAAAAATGCAATTGGAATTTGAATTCGTTTACTAGAATGTCACACGCCTGCTCGTTAACCATTACCCCAACCAGCTGGAGATCTAACGAACAAGCTTCTAGCAAGCCATAACTAATCGTCTGAATTTAAGCAATAAATTTCCAGACTTTTTTTAAACAGGCATTTAAAATTGGCGTAGACTCTTGAAAAGTCACTATGTTATTGCTATACATCTTATGAGATGACTGACCAATTTTTATAATTTCAGGTTCAAATGAACAGCTACAGCAGCAATTGGAATGCACAACTGCTGATTTTCAAAAATGTAATCTGACACTTAAGAACGATATGCAATAAAATTCTGTTTTAAACTTGGAAAAAATGATGCCACAAAAACGTATGGAATGCTTCAGACCGCTTTTCGACCACCTTGCATGAATCGAGCATCAGTTTTTGAGTGGCATAAGAGATTCAAGGACGACAGGGAGTCTGTGAGGGATGATGAGAGGTGTGGGAGGACTAAGGAAGCCTGAGTTGATTGGCCAAATAAAGAATTTCATGGATAAGGACCGTCGTGTGTCTATAGAGACAATAAGTGCACAGTTTGTCAGTGTGGGAACTGTACACACAATTATTCGCGAGGAACTGGAGAGGCAGAAGATTTGTGCGAAGTTTGTCCCTAGGGTGCCCAGAGAAGATCAGAAAGAAAGACGTTGTCATGACAGCAAGGAGATGGTCGAGCTGATCAATTTAGATCCCGCAGTTCTGATAACCTGCGATGAAAACTGGATCTACTGCTATGACCCAGAGACCAAGAGATAGAGTTCCCAGTGGAAACATGCTGGCTCTCCCAGACCCAAGAAAGCCAGACAAAGCAAATCCACTCACAAACTTTTGATGATCCCTTTTTTGACAGCACTGGCTTGATCTACATGCACTGGGTTCCCACTGGACAGACAGTCAACAATGAATACTATGTTGAGGTTTTAAGGGAGTTCAGGAAGAGGCCAGCACTCTTCAAATCGGCTCAGTGGCATTTCCACCAGGACAATGCACCAGTCCACAACTCTATCCTTGTCACAGACTATTTGACCAAGATGGGCATTAAGACACTTCCTCACCGTCCCTATAGTCCAGGCCTTGCTCCCTGTGACTTTTGCTTATTCCCCAAGCTCAGAGTCTGTCGTTACGAGATAATTGTGGAGATGAAAGAGGCTGTGACGAAGGTCATTGACATGCTCACACAAAAGAACTTCAATGAGGCGTTCCAGGAGTTGTTGGAACGGTACAAGTGCATTGCAGCCAGAGGAAATTACTTCGAAGGGGACTAGAGTTTCAAGTGTGTACTATCAATAAAAGTGCCCATACGAAAAAAGTCTGGAAACTTATTTAATGAGCCTTGAAATTATTCCCATTCATTTAACTAACATTACTGATTCGGTTTATTGTCAATTCTTTAAGCGAGAAATATGAAATGATTTGACAGCATTATTGCTTCGCTAAGTTTAAAAATTAAGACAAAAAATAAATTTCTTAAATCGATACATCTCTTAAGTGTCATAGGTCACAATTATTTACAGTTGTGTGACAATAAAAATAATGTTATTGTTTTGATTAAATTGCAAGTCAAATTTTTTGTCTCATCTTATGAATTTAAATGAGATATATAAGCATTTAATAAACAAGACAAAACACTGTATTCTTGTTTTGTGTGTGTAATAGAATTTTGAAATATCAAATTACCGTTATCTATGTATTTTAGTAAACACATCACGGCGATTTGACATTTGTCTTTTGCGTTCTTCTCCCCTTAGCTATGGGCAAATAGTAGGGAAGGCAGAGTTCTTTAGCTTTGGTATGACAACCAGGGTAGGAGAAGGAAAACCCAACTTAAGCTATACTCCGTTTACTGGATGTGACAAGGTCATTTTAAAGCGGAGTATAGCTGGTTTAAGTTGAGTTTGCCTTCTACTCCGGTTGTCGTACCAAGGCTAAAGAACCCAGCCTGCTCTACTGTTTACTCATGGCTAAGGATAAAAATATAGATTCATGCCTTTCTCAAGAGCATCAGCATGAAGTAAAATGCAAACAACCTCATCTGTGATTTGATCTCGGCTCATCGTGTCCATTCCCTAAAGACGAAACTCATTACGCCATGAGCCTCAACCGTAAATTCAGATGATGTATTGGAAAAATTTGCCCTTCAAGATTAATCAATACTGGGTCCACAGGAAGACGCGGTTAAGTCTGATTGAAACCGCAAATGGGGGAAATCAGATCACCAATGAGACTGTTCAGTTATTTGCACGAGTAGCCATTTAACTAGCAGCAAAGGTTCTGTAGGCAACCTGTGGCTCTTGCACCAAACCGTTAAGTGAACAATGTGGTCATTTTGAATCGGATCGCGATAAATTGAAAAAGCCAGCATTTTTTTCCAGAATCAAGATGAGACATGTTGAGCAAAAAACAAATGTAATGAACGCCCCGTGAAGTCAACAACCTACACAAATTGTTACGTTGATTTGGAGCAGAATCAAGTCACACGGAAAACTCGTTATGTCAAATCAAACAAAAATGGAACCTGAACAATTCAAGATAAATCGGATTGATCGTCTTTCGCATCCCACCAAATACAAAACAATACACAGACTTTATTCACAAGGTCGGTCTCGAAAGTAATAAGACTTTTCAGGTTGGCAACTATTATTGACAATTAGTCAATCAATGGCGACCTTGAACATATAGAAAAATATTCAGTTTATGCTTATATCTCAGAATCTACTTTCAGCTGAGTAATATTAGATTACTACAAGTGTATCCCGAAAATTAACATAGGTTTTTAGACGACACAAGAAATTTTTGTATTACCGAAAGACGAGAAGATGAATCTTGTTCTGGTTTACCGGTCACCACATGAACTGAGGAAAATGTAAAAAGATTGGCAATAAATTGATATTAAAGCAACCAATTTTCAATCAAGATTGCCAACATGAGAAGAAAAAAAAAGCCCCTTTACTTTCTAAACTTTGTAAAATACTTTTAAGCAAAAAATATTCCTACAGCCCTTATACGCTTTAAATCAGAATTTTAGAAATTATTTCCTGTTCCCTCCCACCACCATCAAAATTCAATAGTGGCAATTTTAGAACTGCTGAGAACATCTTAAAGATCGTGACGAACCAATTGATGACAGTGTCAATCGAAGGCTTCCGACAATGTTTTTTAGCTGTGAGAACGATATCTTTATTGGATTTCTTCTACCAACTAGTTTGGGGAGGGCATGGTGGTAGGTAGCAACGAATTGCATTCCGAGTCGTCGCTTAAAAGCAGCCTATGTCTGGCCGCTTTTAACGTATTAACTGGAATAACCGCTAGCGAAATAAACACAAGTTCGTCTAGTTAGCTAGCAAAACAACCATGGCCTTTTTTTAGGTGGGTACGGGTGTAGAGCCGTAGCCAGACACGCCCGGCAGCATTCCCCTAAAGAGGGGCGCCTCAGTCACCAGTTGATAAACCTAGCCCCTCCGAGAAGGGTTAGAGCCTGGCGGCGACAGCTCCCTAAAGCTCGAAGTGAGCCAGTCTTAGTGCACGTGACATGAATGCCGGCTTCCCGGAACTCATGTCAGGCTGCCTCGACTGACTGCCACCGAAATCAGGACATACCCTAACTGATCAGTGTACCGAGCCACACGGTCAGCCGAAATGAGTCCCGGCCCAGTGACCATGAGTATATTAGCAAAAAAGAAAAAAGACAACACACTCCACTGAGGGGTGAAAAGTCTTCAGTTTTATCCCCCCCCCCCACTTACACATCTCATACAAAAATAGTGGTGGCCAGGAGAAATTTCTCAAAGCTCCAGCATTACTGGAGCCTCGCCATCAGATTGTTTAATGTCATATCCAGGAGGAGGGTTTTACTCCTGCAGAGATGCAGTCGGGGTATTCTACAGCCCCAGCCAACTGAGTTAAAGTTACATTTCAGCAATCCACCTTAAGTTACTATTACTAGAAGGAAAACTCTGAATTCAAACCTGTTAAACTCCACTTAAAAATTGACCTTGTGTCATATCCTGCCCGAGCGGAGGGGTTGGTAAATAGTACCTTAAGTTACTATCTCCTCAGCGGTTGGGGAGGTTGAATTGTTGAAACTTACTCAGATTTGAATGATGAATGTAGATATTGCATTATGGCCTTCTCTTATGGAAGGTCCAATTATTTACCCCATTAAATTTATTGATTGGTTTGGTGGCATATCAACCTTTGTTGGTTATTTAACGCCAAGTCCATTTTTATGTAAATAATCTGTTCTATTTAAAACAATTCAGTTTAGCATAAGTACAGTTTAATTGTCAAAAACATTTCTATTTCAAACTATTCAAGCAGTTATATATAACAATTCAGTTTAGTGTAAGTACAGTTTCAATGTCGAAAACAGTTCAATTTTAAATAATTCAGTTTAGCATGAGCACGCAGTTTAAATTTAAGTACGGTTTGTCAAAAACATTTCTATTTCAAGCAATTCATTTTAATCAAACAATTCAGTTTAGCATAAGTATGCCATTAGTTCTATTCAACCCATAGATAGGGCCCTATCATGTGCTACCACGCCGGGACAGAGTGGATCTGGGAGCGATGGCAATAAAAGGGTACTCCGTATTCCCCAAAGCTCCAGCATCACTGGAACCTCACCATCATATTGTTTAGTGTCATAATCAGGACATTCGTTGGGGGGGGGTCTTACCCTTCTGCAGAGGTGCAGTCGGTGTATTCTACAGCCCCAGCCGACTGGGCAATAAATTTATTGAGTATAAACTGTTCGCTACAGGAGGTGGGCAAAGCGCATTTTTGTCACGGGCTGACCAGCATCGAAAAGAGACTCGGTACTACTTTTGGCGAGGAATTTTAAACTTTTGCCCAAAGATGACGGTTTTCTTTACAACTTTATTAATTATTTAATCCCCCACACATACTTTAATTTTGGGACATTACCACAGAGATTTCCTCTGGAGGATATTCTGGACAAGTACCGGAATTCATTAGCTGGGTATGGAATCCTTACAGGAAAGAGTGCAGGAGCCACGAAACAAATCCTGCGGCTGAATAAATTAGTCTAAGAGCATTGAAATTATCACTCTTAAGCTGATGGTGATAAAGACAAATATTAAATTGGATTTACAATAAAGATACAAGATCGTTTATCAAACAAGGGGAACCAAGAAAATAGATGAAAAAAATCAACTCGCAGAATGAAAGAACAGGCTCTCAAGAAGAATGCATTTATCCTGAGGGCTGCGAAAATATAGTATAATCTTACATAGCTAGATACTATGCCAAAATAGACTGGACAAATATTGAGAGGATAAACCAAGAAAACAAAAGAAAAAAAAAATTCTATACTCATTAAAATTCAATAATTTAAAAAACTTTGACTTTAAATTCATAGAACGGGGTTAAAAAGCGTTAAGAGTGCCACACCCACTGGGGGGGGGGAAAGAAAATCTTGCAAATAGACTTTTCGTCGACAGAATCCAAAATCTTAAAATTTAAATCAACATCGTAACAAAAATGTCAAATCAGTTTTCAATTTTTTTTTTCTTTCTTTAATTTGATTTCTTTGTTCCCAGTGAATCAATAAGTCTATAGCTTAATAATGAGAAAAAGTGTTATTTCATATAACGAATATTTTTATTTATTTTAACATTGTCTCCTTCCTTGACAATGTTCTTAATTTAGAGGTGAATATTAACCACAAAGTACAGTAAGAATTCAACCAAAAACTGCATGTCAAGTCACGAACTTATTGATTCAGCCAATTATTGACGGAAAAAACCCACAAAGATAAGACCAACAAATCAAATTACTTACTTTTAATATTTCTCTGCCAGGTTCGTCTGTTACCTATCATCATCAAAAGTGAATACTTTCAAAAATCTTCGCCCACAAAAGATGTAATGAAGAATAGATCCAACAATGTGACATAAGTAGATACGGTAAGACTTTATGTCAGGCGAAGCGCTGTATTTATCCTACGTCCCACCAACGTACGAATATGGCACAAGGCCGTTTTTAAGGTGGGTCCTGTCGCAGGGCCGAAGCCCAACGCGATAGGCAGTTCCAAAAATGCCTCGGACCCCGTCGGCATTCCCCTTTTCGCCGGGCGATAAACCCAACCCCTCCGAAGAGGGTTAAAGCCTGGGGTGACGGCCCCCTGAGGCCAGAGGTGATGTATCCAGTGGTGGAACACACCCGACCGAACCGTGCAGCACGCAATCACAGCCGGTCGAGAGCGCCCCACCACAGGACACAAAAGAACGCGAAGAGCGCGCCCTACGTCAGGCGAAGCGGAACTAAACAAATTCAATATACGTGTTAAATAAAGTTGTCTGCTTCCTATATTCATTTTTATGTGAGCGTCATGGCGCCTGTGTGCTGTAACGTATGCAAATGACATTGGAAATATGCATTTCATGAAAAATGCACCAATCAAATTTTATCTGTTGAATATTTCAGTTTACAGAATTTTTTTAAGCTATGTTATGTAAATACAGAGTGTTTCAGAAACAATGATATTTCGTAGTAATTTACAAAGCTTTTTGTTTAGATGTAACACAAGGCCGTATGAATGGGGCACCCAATGAGAATCAAACACACTTGTAAAGGTTTGCTGGTACTAGCTTGCAAACCATTACACCACCCGAGGTGCCCAACATTGATATTTCGTAATCAAATAACGTGACCAGTTTTCGTTAAAATTATCTCAAATTTTAACAGCATGCGCAGAAACAACTCAAAATTCGATGTTCTCTGTTTTTTAGGGTTTTTTTTTAAATAAAGAAATATCTTTCACTGGGAAAGAAAAGATGTTTAGATATTGAATTTGGAATGGTTTTAAGATATTTATTCTTGTGTCTTATTTCTTTGTGATGTTGTCTGATGTATTTTTTTCTCATCGATATTTTCATTATAATGATTTTTTTTAACTTTAGTGAAGTTAGGTGAATTTCTTTCTTTTTTTTTTGAGAGAGAGAGGGAGAAGATTTCTTATGCCATGATAAACAGATCTCACTGAGGTTAAATATGCACAGATGTAATTGAGATATCAAAAGTAATTTCTTAAGAATCCGTGTTGGACTAATTAGAATGAATTAGTATGTTTATATGCAATCTTATACCGACTCATTGGTCCCAGTGGGTAGAGTGTTCGCCAATGGTCCAGGAGACCTGGGTTCAATCCCAGGTCGCGTCATACCAAAGACTTTAAAAATGGTACTTGATACCTCCTTGAGTAATATAAGATACGTATTAAGGGTAAAGTAGAGCAATCCAGGGAAAGGAGTAGCGCCCTCCCCTATATCTCAGTGTAGTAGCTATTGAAAAAGGAGCCTTATGGTCGCTCTCGACTATGGTCGCCAACTTTACTATACTTACTTATCTGCAAACTTACAAAAATTTAAGTATTTTCATTTTAACCAGCGATTTTTAAGCTTAAAATTTACACGTGAAATATATATATATATATATATATATATATATATATATATATATATATATATATATATTCAGATGAAAAAGGAATATTTTTACGTGTGTGTGTGTAAAAAAGATAGATAGATAGATAGATAGATAGATAGATAGATAGATAGATAGATAGATATGTGAAAAATGAATGACTAAATATAGATATGTGTGTGTAGAGAAAAAGAGAGATGCTAGTGATGTAATGGTTATCATCGTAGGAAATGGACACGGGTCTGTTTGAATTTCTCATAGGATAATACGATTTGGTAAATAGTTGATCAGACTGACTTTAAAGTTTAGAAGTAAACCTCTGAATTTAGATTTAAACTCCACTTTAAAATTGACCTTGTGCTGCATCCTGCCCGCGTAAAGGGGTTTTGTTATATATATATGTGTGTGTGTGTGTGTGTGTGTGTGTGTGCATTCACGTGAAAAAAATGTTTGACATATATACATGTGAAAAATGAATATTTTGCACACACACACGTACACACACAAATATATATATATATATATATATATATATATATATATATATATATATATATATATATATATATATATATATATATATATCATTGAGAAATAAGAAAATCAATAAGTATATTCCATTATAAATTTATTGCATCCGTTCTTGATGGATTATTCGGGTGGATTCGAAAAATTCTCTTCTTTTTACCGTTAACTCCGGAGGATATTTTTATCTTACGTAAAGATTCACGAGTCATAATTTAAACATTTATTTAAAAAAAAAAAAAAAAAGAAGGAAATTCGTTATTTATCCCTGTTAAGAAAACCTTTCAATGCACAAAATATTAAACCTACAATGTGTAATAAGTAATTTCATTGCATCTTCACTTCCTCCCGTTCTTCGGTATTGACCTTTTTATTTTTTTTTATTTATTGTCATAGTTTCATAGTTTTTAATAGAATTTTAAAAAATTCTAATTGTATATTTATTTTAAAGAATTTTCGTTTCATAGTTTTTAATAGAATTTTTAAAATTTTTAATTGTATGTTTATTTTAAAGAATTTCCGTTTCATAGTTTTTAATAGAATTTAAAAAATTTTTAATTGTATCTTAAAAAAATTAAAAATAGGAAAGCTGCAGGGCTAGACGAGATCCCCCCCCAGAAGTGTGGAAGACTAGACAATTCGACGATATACTGCTCCGGCAATGCAACGCTGTCTATAGTCAAAATAGGATAGAAAGATGGATGAAGGGATGCATCCTTCCTTTCCCTAAAAAAGGCGACCTCGGATTAGCCAAGAACTACCGAGGGATAACACTTACATCCATAGCAGCCAAAATCTACAATGCCCTACTACGAAACCGCATAGAACCCAAAATAGACAACATCCTTAGGAAAAACCAAAATGGCTTCCGGAGAAATAGATCCACAACCTCACAAATATTGACCATCCGTAGAATCCTTGAAGGCGTCCGAGCAAAAAACCTTCAGGCGACATTACTATTTGTCGACTTTACCAAGGCCTTCGATTCCATCCTCAGAGGGAAAATGGAACTAATCCTACTAGCATACGGCCTACCTAAAGAAACCGTAGCAGCAATAATGATCCTCTACAAAAACACAAAAGTGAAAGTACGTTCACCAGATGGAGACACGGAATACTTCGACATTGTTGCAGGAGTACTACAAGGAGACACGCTAGCCCCATACCTCTTTATCATCTGTCTAGACTACGTGCTTAGAGCTTCGATCGACAAAATCAGATAAAATGGCTTCGAGCTGACTAAGAAAAGAAGCAAAAGGTACCCCGCAAAAACAATCACAGACGCCGACTACGCTGATGACTTAGCGTTACTGGCGAACACGCCTAATCAAGCAGAGACACTACTGCATAGTTCGGAACGAGCTGCGACAGGCATTGGCCTCCATGTCAATGCGCACAAAACTGAATATATGTGTTACAACCAAACGGGCAACATTACCACTCTAGACGGAGCCTCTCTGAGGCTAGTGGACAAATTCACCTACCTAGGAAGTAGCGTCTCATCAACAGAAAACGACATCGACACACGACTGACGAAAGCATGGACGACTATAGATAGGCTCTCAATCATATGGAAATCTGACCTGACCGATGAAATGAAGCGCAGTTTCTTCCAGGCAGCAGTTGTATCGATACTGCTATATGGATGCACTACATGGACGCTAACCAAACGGCTGGAGAAGAAACTTGACGGCAACTACACAAGAATGTTGAGAGCAATATTGAACAAGTCCTGGCGACAACACCCCACGAGACACCAACTGTACGGTCACTTGCCTTCCATCACGAAAACTATACAGGTCAGACGAGCCAGACACGCCGGACACTGCTGGAGAAGCAAAGACGAGCTCGTAAGTGACGTACTACTATGGATCCCCACATAGGGCCAAGCAAAAGCAGGACGACCAGCCCGAACTTACATACAGCAGCTATGTGAGGACACAGGATGTAACCCAGAAGACCTGCCGGAGGCGATGAACGATAGGGAAAAGTGGCGAGAGATGGTCAAGGATATCCGTGCTGGCGGCACGACATGATGATGATGATGATGATGATATATAGTTATTTGAGTAGTAATAGTCTGCGACACTTAATTGATAAGTAGACCATTTTAATCGATAAAAATAATAGAAATGTCTTGCATTTTATAAATAAAGAAATTACAAATATATTTTTCATTTAAGCTATAGGTCAGTAATACTTACCAGTTGGTTGTTTTTTTCAATTTTCCAGCTGATTGAAGAAACTCACTGCAAAGGCAAACCACTCGTCATTTGCTATGATCACGTTTTTGATGTAGCAGACGATAACTTTTTCCGGTTCAAAATCATCCAGGGACTTAAAAATTATTATTGTTGTAAAAAGAATATAGTGAAATGTAGTAAGTTAGCAAATAATTAAAACGATTAAACATCACACACACACACACACACACACACACACACACACACACACACACACACACACACACACACATATTTATATGCCGATAGATAGAGAGATAGATGGATATGAAGCCCAAATTAATAAAAAAAATATTAACATCATTTAAATTATTAATTTCTAAATATGAGAATTAATCAATAATTCTCAATCTAAAGTACATTTTATGAAAAATACTCCTGACAAGAATATTTGAAAAAATAATCCCTTCCAAGTTTTTTCCTTCCATAAATAATCCTACTAAAATGTATTTTATCCGTAATAATTTCAGTGTGCCTAATTGCACCCCGAGGGGTAAAAAAATATTCGTGTCAAATGAATTCATTTAATGGTTTCTGTGCAGATACGTAATGAACATACGTGTACGTTAACACATAAAATCATATACCACGATCAATGGCATTTACCGGGATAATTAGTTACAGTTAATTATCAGTCATATTCTACACGTTGGACAGGTTTACATGAAAATAGACTGAGGTATATATGTATGAACAAACACATATATATATATATATATATATATATATATATATATATAGAGAGAGAGAGAGGAGAGAAAGAGAGAGAGAGATAGATAGATGCTTGTGGGGTAATGAAATGGATACGGTGACCTGAGTTCAAATACTGAACAAAGTGTTTTGCCTTTCACCGAGCACAAATATCATTGGGAAAGGCATGAATCCAATTATTCACCCTCCTGCTAGGGGTAAATTATAGGGCAGACTCAATAAACAGTCGTTTTGTATTGGTAGAGAATAAAGAAAAGAAGAAATAAATGGAAGAGGAAAGAAAGAAGAAAGAAGGGGAGGGGAAAAAAGGAAATAGCATTAAGAATGATATTAATTAATGGTAGCTTTAGGGAATATGGAGTACCTCTTTATTACCATTGTTTCCAGGTCCACTCTGACCCAGAGTGGTAACACCCGATCTGGTCAAATAGAACTATTTGACATTTAAACTGTGTATAAACAAATGGCTATTTAATTGAATTGTTAGTGATACATAGCAATACTTGGAACAATTTAACATTATGCAAACAAATGAGTACTCTTAAAAATTGAATTGTTAGTTTACATAGGTATGTTTGAAACCATTTCGTTATGTGCAAATAAAACTATTTATGATAGACAGCAATATTTGAAACCATTTACGCGAATGCAAACAAATGATTAGTACTGAATATAATTATTATTGTCAGAATATTTGAAACCATTTAACTTCTTGATTTGTGCAAAAGTAAACAAAGATAGGTTGGTTGGTTAGCTGGGTTTTATGGCATATCAACCTTTGTGAGTCATCTAATGCCAAGACGAATAAAACATGCGGGACACTGCTGGAGGCGCAAGGACGAACTCATAAGCGACGTTCTTCTATGGGCCCCTCACACGGACGTGCAAGGGTAGGACGACCAACTTGAACTTATCTACAACAGCTTTGTACTGACACAAGATGTAGCGTGGAAGGCCTACCGGACGCGATAGATGACAGAGACGGATGGCGAGAGAGAGAGAGAGAGAGAGAGAGAGAGAGAGAGAGAGAGAGAGAGAGAGAGAGAGAGAGTTAGGGAAATCTGTGCGAGGAGCACGACATGATGATGATGATGATGATATATGATTTGTAAACGAATAGTTTGTTGGCAGCAATTTAAACAAACCAGAGTCCATTTGTTGACACACAGTTAAATTATTTCAAGTATTGCTAGCAAACATCAATAATTCTATTTGATATCAATCATTTGTTTGCATACAGTTAAAGGGTTTCAAATATTCCTATGTAACGCAAT
Source organism: Sepioteuthis lessoniana (assembly GCA_963585895.1). Classification (NCBI taxonomy): domain Eukaryota; kingdom Metazoa; phylum Mollusca; class Cephalopoda; order Myopsida; family Loliginidae; genus Sepioteuthis; species Sepioteuthis lessoniana. The sequence continues at coordinate 144,661 of CAUZXS010001441.1, read as the reverse complement.
CAATTTAACATCAGTCGTTTGTTTCCTCTCAGCTAAATGGTTAAAGAATACTACTTGGCCCATAGATCCGAGTCAGAGGGAACCTGGAAATAGTGGCAATGAAGGAGTACTCCACATTCCCAAGAGCTTCCCCTTCTGCAGAGGTGCAGTCGGCGTATTTTACGGTCCTAGTTTACTTGGCTAAACTAAGAAAAATTAAGTAATTGAAATTTTTCGTCACAATCATTGTTGGTTTATTGACCATTTTTTGTTGGTTTATTGACCATTTTTTGTTGGTGTATTGACCATTTTTTTGATGACAATATTTGTTGGTTTATTAACCATATTATTTTCTGGAGTGTGTGACAAAAAAATCCACACAACAATATTTACACAATTTTTCCCCAAGGAAAAACAATGTACGGAATTTTTAAATAATCTTTATTGGTTTGGTTTGATATGGTTTGGTTGTGTTTTATGACACATCAACCCTTGTGGATTATTTAATGCTAAATTCTGTCCACACACACACACACATATTTATATACGATTTGTAAGCTAATCTTTTTTAAGTAACATTGTTTTTAAACGATCTACAATTCATTTGCTTACACACAGTTAAATGGTTTCAAGTATTGCTGTTTATTGTTTGCACATAGTTAAATGGTTTCAAGTACAGAAAGGGATTAAATAATTCTATTTGACCCAAAGATGAGACTGTAACAAGTACTACCACTCCGAGTCAGGGTGGATCTGAGAGTAATAGCAATGTAGGGGTAATCTTCATGGCACAAAACCTCACCATCAGGTCCAGTTTAGTGTCATACCAAGGACACCTGTTCAGGGAGGGGTTATTTATTAGAAACTGTGGTTTATTTCATTCTCTAAGAAGTGACATATTGCATCGATTATATAAGACTGCAATAATTATCGCATGTAAGGAGACAATAAATAATTGTCTCCTTTGGATTGAAGGGGACGTGTCTTTGGCACGCCTTGTAATCACGCGAAAACTCTTGAATCCTTTCTTCGGTCTTTTTTTATCCATACTCTTCGAACAGTTAAAACGTACCTTTTTAAATTTGTTCTTTCAATCATCATCATCATCATGTCGTGCCGCCAGCACGGATATCATTGACCATCTCTCGCCACTTTTCCCTATCGTTCATCGCCTCCGGCAGGTCTTCTGGGTTACATCCTGTGTCCTCACATAACTGCTGTATGTAAGTTCGGGCTGGCCGTCCTGCTTTTGCTTGGCCATATGTGGGGGTCCATAGTAGTACGTCACTTACGAGCTCGTCGTTGCTTCTCCAGCAGTGTTCGGCGTGTCTGGCTCGTCTGACCTGTATAATTTTCGTGATGGGAGGCAGGTGGCCGTACAGTTGGTGTCTCGTGGGGTGTTGTCGCCAGGACTTGTTCAATATTGCTCTCAACATTCTTGTGTAGTTGCCGTCAAGTTTCTTCTCAAGCCGTTTGGTTAGCGTCCATGTAGTGCATCCATATAGTAGTATCGATACAACCGCTGCCTGGAAGAAACTGCGCTTCATTTCATCGGTCAGGTCTGATTTCCATATTATTGAGAGCCTATCTATAGCCGTCCATGCTTTCGTCAGTCGTGTGTCGATGTCGTTTTCTGTTGATGAGACGCTACTTCCTAGGTAGGTGAATTTGTCTACTAGTTTCAGAGAGGCTCCGTCTAGAGTGGTAATGTTGCCCGTTTGGTTGTAACACATATATTCAGTTTTGTGCGCATTGACATGGAGGCCAATGCCTGCTGCAGCTCGTTCCAAACTATGCAGTAGTGTCTCTGCTTGATTAGGCGTGTTCGCCACGAGTTCAATCCCCGGCGTCTCCACGCGTGTTCTTTCAATAAAAGAGAGATATTGTCTCCAATTCCGCAATCAATTTTGTCTTGTCATTGAAATGTAAAGCTTAAATGGCTAAAACATTGAAGACCAGTAAAACCTTTAACTTTTTAAAAATTCTTTTTCATATACGGCTTGTTCATAAGACAATATGTGCACATTTCATCTCCTTGGACGTTGCTGTATTCTTGTTAATACCATTTGTATATATGTTATGTATATCTTAAATGTTCCGACGTGTGTTAATGAGCTTATCTTGTCTTTCCGTATATTTAGTGTTAATGGTAGAGTGTTCGCCAATGGCCCGAGAGACCGGGGTTCAATTTCAGGTCGAGTCATACCAAAGACTCAAAAAGTGGTACTTGATACCTCCTTGATACCTCCTTGCATTATAAGGTAATTTTCAAGGGTAAAATAGAGCAATCCAGTGAAAGAAGTAGCGCCCTCCGCTACACCTCGGTGTAGTAGCGATTGGAAAGGGAGCTTTCGAGTAGCCCTCGACTACGTTTGCCAACTTCGCATCATTACATATATTAATGCTATCATACATTGATGAGTGGAAATTCGACTAAATATTCTCCCCGGCACCAACCGTCCCAATACACATATCAATTCCATTTTTAGTGTATTCTATTACAAAAAATTGTAGATATAAGTCAATAGAAACAATTCAATAATTCCCTAAAAACAGCATATTGTGGCGATTATGTAATAAGATTACAATACATATCAATTCCATTTTCGGTGTGTTTAATAAAAAAATTGTAGACCAAACGTCTCTTTATTTAATTTCATGAAATCTCCAAATGATATCATTTCGATATTAAAAATACCTACTTTTTAAAAATAAAGATGTGTCCCTCACTCTAACTAATAAAAAGAATTATAATACTGACACCAATTACTCAAATTTTTGCCATGTTTTAATTTAAGCAAAGGGATTTGTTATACTTAACGCTTTAGGTAGAGGTGTTTTATCACGAGAGTGTGTTTTGTCGGCGTCTCGTATTTTCAGAACGTCATTCAACTGTTCCTGTTTATTATATTTTTTTTAATATATTTCGTTCAAGGAGAATTTGTTGATTTACGGACTGCTCACTACGAAACAACAGCTGTTCTAATTGGAAATAGATGACCTACATATTTCTATTGATTTCTCCTTTGATTATTGTCATTTTCACCGTTGACATTTTTCCATGGACGCCAATGTTGAATGATTCTCAACTATATATCATAAAAGCTACACGCTCTAAAAACCAAGTGACTATAGTATCTCAGTGTTCCCTAATGTCTATAATTATATTTTTCTAGACCAGTGATATCAAATTCAAGGACATGAAAGGATCCTTATGCTCTGGGGAAGGGACGAAGGGAACTAAAATGAGGTTTAGAAGGGTATCTACAATTTCCACTCTTTTTAGGGACCCCTTTACATGAACGTGCCAGCGTCGGACGACAAAAAAATTACCAACAACAGCTCTGTTCGGACACAGGATGAAGTCTGGAAGACCTGCCGGGAATGATGGATGTTAGGGAAGAATGGAGAGAGACAGAGACAGAGACAGAGAGAGAGAGAGTCAGGGAAATTTGTGCTAGCAGCGCGATTTGATGAAGATGATTGTACTAAATTGTATTTATCAAAATGAACGTCGTTGCCCAACTCCTCCACTCCGAAACACTACTGCATAGCTTAGAACGAGCCGCCGCTGGCATTGGCCTCCATGTCAATGCACACAAAACTGAATATATGTGTTACAACCAAACAGGCGACATTTCCACACTAGACGGAACCTCTCTGAAACTAGTAGAAGCAGCGTTTCATCAACCGAAAAAGACATCGACACACGACTAACGAAAGCATGGACAGCTATCGATAGGCTCTCGATCATATGGAAATCAGACCTGACCGATAAAATGAAACGCAGTTTCTTCCATGCTGCGGTTGTGTCGATACTGCTATATGGATGGACTACTTGGACGCTAACAAAACGGCTGGAGAAGAAGCTAGACGGCAATTACACAAGAATGTTGAGAGCAATATTAAACAAGTCCTGGCGGCAACACCCCACAAGACACCAACTATACGGCCACCTGCCTCCCATCACGAAAACTATACAAGTTAGACGAACCAGACACGCAGGACACTGCTGGAGAAGCAAGGACGAACTCATAAGTGATGTACTACTATGGACCCCCGCATATGGCCAAGCGAAAGCAGGGAGACCGGTACAAACATACATACAGCAGCTATGGGATGATACGGGATGTAGCCCTGAAGACCTGCCAGAAGTGATGAATGATAGGGAGAAGTGGCGAGAGAGGGTCAGGGATATCCGTGCTAGCGGCACGACATGATGATGATGATGATGATATAAGAATGGACAAATTCTTAGCGGATGCACAAAAACAAAAAAAGAAACCCTCTAACCAAAAGATAATTCACAAGATGCTTTATTTGGGACTTTCGGTCAACTCACACTGAAAGCACTGTAATTCCCATCATATTACCGAAGTTAATCCCGCGAGGAGTCTGCTCAGTACTTAGATAGGCGACTACTTTAAAATAACGAAGTATGTATTAACCGCCACGAGCGGAATTTGACACAAGGTCAATTTTTAAAGAGTAAAACTGGTTTGAATTCAGAGTTTTTCCTCTCTTAGACTATCTAACAAACCAGGACCAAAGAACCTAGTCTGCCCTACTATTTATACATAGCTAGGGGAAAAGACTCATGCCTTTCCCAAGGGCATTGGTTCGAAGTGAAACATAAACAGCCTTCGCAGGCATTTGAATTTGGATCTACGACTGCATTTTCTAGAACAATAACCGTTACACAAAGCGCGCCTTTTATTTATGAAAATATCCAAGTGACAGTAAATGATGAGAATATGAGAATAAATATCAAAATTCTATGGTGAATAAAAACAGAGCAAAAAAAATCTTTGATTAAATGCCTGAATTTTAAGAAAATACCAAATGACCCTTGAACCCATTAAGCTCTCGTTATTAAAGCAATATACTTAAAATGTTCTAACTTAAAGAATAAAATAATTTCCAGTCCAATTTACAGCTGAATGATTATTTTGTAGCATCTGCATTCACGCTGAAAGGTGTGAACCTCTTTATCTCCCCAGCTATGGGTTAAAACCCACCGAGGTTGATATACAAAAAAATCAAACCAACTGTTTGGTTTGGTTTGGTTTGTTTGGTTTTATGGCATATCAACCTTTGTAGGTTATTTAACGCCAAATCCATTTTTGTGTAAATAATCTGTTCTATTGAAAATAGTTCAGTTTAGCATAAGTACACAGTTTAATTGTCAAAAACATTTCCATTTCAAACTATTCAAGCAGTTATATGTAACAATTCAGTTAAGTGTAAATACAGTTTTAATGTCGAAAAACAGTTCTATTTGAAATAATTCAGTTAAGCATAAGCATGCAGTTTAAGTGTAAGTACGGTTTAATTGTAAAAGTCATTTCTATTTCAAGCTATTCAATTTACTCAATTCATTTTAGCATACGTATGCTGTTAGTTCTATTTAACCCATAGATAGGGCCCTATCAGGTGCTACCACTCCGGGCCAGAGTAGACGTGGGAGCGATGGCAATGAAGGGGTACTCTGTATTCCCCAAAGCTCCAGCATTGCTGGAACCTCACCATCAGATTGTTTAGTGTCATATCCAGGACACTCGTTGGGGGGGTCTTACCCCTCTGCAGAGGTGCAGTCAGTGTATTCTACAGCCCCAGCTGACTGGGCAACAAACCAACTGTGTGCAGATTATAAGATAGGAATATTTGAAACAATTCAAATGTGTGCAGATTATTTGTATTAAATAGGAATACTTGAAACCGTAAAACTGAGCAAATCATTGGTATCAGATAGGAATTCTCGAAATTATTCAACTGTGTGCAGGTTATTTTTATTAGATAGGAATACTTGAAACCGTAAAACTGAGCAAATCACTTGTATCTGATAGGAATACTTGAAACCATTCAACTGTGTGCTGATTATTTGTATTAATAGGAATAGAAACAGTAAAACTGAGGAAATCATTTGTATCAGATAGGAATACATATCATTTTACCGTACGTAAAAACTCTAAAAAAACAACTACCCAAAGAATGTAAATATAAGGGTACAATGAACGTAATCCCTTAACCTCTTGGCATAAAATAATCCTGTTGGGGTATCCTCGTGGTGCAATGGTTAAAGTGCTGCGCTATAGAATAGTAGTAATCGAGTTCGAATTCCTGTCGCACAATTGCGTTCACTTAAATACCCTTGGGAAAGGTATGAACACCCTTATCCTACCAGCTATGGGTTGAATAGCATCACTGCTCTTTTTCTACAAGGATGACTTTAGCATTAAATAAACCACGAAGGTTGATATGCCATTAAACAAAGAAACGTAACCAAGACCCATACCAGTTGAGGGGCTCTTATGGACTGCCGTTACAACGGGGATCCAGCAAGTTTACAGTTTGTCAAGTTGATGCAAATAATTTTCTTTTGTTCAACTTATTTTTCATATGTGTTGGAATTTCCTTTCAATTTTTGGTGTTGCTGACGTTCGACAAATCTCTAAAGCTAAATTCTAAATTTTAATTTATCAAATTTTAAAATTTCCCTAATTGTTGCTAATTTCTTTAAAAATTCGAACATTGGTGTGCTTTGAGAAATGGGATGGGATTAGCAAATACCACTGTATTCATATTTATTTTTTTATAAGTTCACATACTCACATCATTTACGGTTACATGAATATTCATTTTCACAAAAAGGAGACGCTTTAAGTATAACGGTTATCATCCTCGGAAATGCAATTGGCGGCCCGAGTTCAAATCCTATAGGAGGCCGTTCGCATTTCACTTCGCAATAATTCTCTTGAGAAAGGCATGAATCAATCTGTTCTCTCCCTATCTATGGATAAATAGTAGGGCAAACTGGGTTCTTTAGCCTTGGTAAGGCACCAAGTCTAAGAATAGAAAAACTCTTTATTCAAACCAATTTTATCCCGCTAAAAAGTCGTCCTTTAGTCACGTCCTGCCCGTGGCAGAGGAGCTGGGTAATTACGCTCAATTTGATAAATAAAGGGTCTCCGTACTTCTCTATTGCAATTTAGTTCCATAACGCATTCTTTATCGCCCTGTCGGCTTGAGTTATAGAATACACCAAGCCCCCCCTCCCCTCTCAACGAGTTTCCTTGGTATGACACTAGACTGCATCTGATGGTGAGGATCCAGTCCTGGAGTTTTGAGGAATGTAAAGTACTCCCATGTTCACTCTTACGCGGATTGGTAGTACATGTTACGGTCCGATCTATCGGACAAAGATTTATTACTATTAGTCATTTGAAACCATTGAGCAGTATGCAAATCATTTATATTACATAAGAATACTTAATAAATAGAATAATTAATGATACTCGGGAATACTTAAAATCATTCACCTATATGCAAACAAACGATTAATATTAAATTGAATTATTAGAGTTAGATAGCAATACTTAAAACCATTTAACTGTGTGCAAACAAATGAGCTCAAACTGGTTTCAAAATAGTTATCTACAACCTATTCGTTTACAAATCCTTTATAAAAATAAAAAGAATTCAGAATTAAATAACCCACAAGGGCTGATATGCCATAAAATACCAACCAACCAACCAAGCGTATTTTACACAAAGATGAATAATTTATATAAAATTAAGCATATGAAAAAAAGTGTTATTTTTATAAATATTTACCTTCGAGCATAACTTTCAAAACAAAATTTAACAGATAAAAAAAAAAAATGACACCACTGAATGATAATAAATTCCAATTATATTATAAAATTATTGATGTTGATATTATCATTCAAGTAAGAAATTCAGCTGAAAGATAAGATCAGATAAAAATATAAATACAAACTATATATATATATATATATATATATATATATGTATATAGTGCTATTTGATGAAAACTCAAAACTTATATATATATATATATATATATATATATATATATATATATATATGGACCCCTGCATATGGCCAAGCAAAAGCAGGACGACCAGCTCGAACATACATACAGCAGTTATGTGAGGCTACGGGATGTAACCCTGAAGACCTGCCAAAAGAGATGAATGATAGGGAGAAGTGGCAAGAGAGGGTCAGGGATATCCGTGCTGGCAGCACGACTTGATGATATATATATATATATATATATATATATATATATATATATAGAGAGAGAGAGAGAGAGAGAGAGAGAGAGAGTAAAAAAAAGTTGGCGATCGTAGTTAAAGGCGACCAGAAAGTTCTCTTTTTAATAGCTACTACACCGAGGTTTAGGGGAGGGCGTTACTCTTTTCCCTGGATTGCTCCACTTTACCGTATAATGTTGAGTGTTATGCAAGGAGGTATCAAGTGCCATTTTTGAGTCTTGGGTATGACTCGACCTGAGATTGAACCCCAGTCTTCCGGGCTATTGGCGAACACTCCACCACTATATATATATATATATATATATATATAGTTTGGTGGTTTGTTTTTGTGACGATGCGTTTCGACTTCAAGTTTTTGTCTGAATACAAAATATTTGTTTTTCAAAATTTATAGCAATTTAAGCAACAGATTTTGTAAACACCTGCGTTGGTACAGTGAATGAAATATTCGGGATATTTAATTTTGGAAAAAGAGTTTTTGATGTGTCCAAATTCTTCCTTTAGAAAATTGGGGGAGCAGATTCTAAGAGCTCTCAGGAAAAAAATAGATACATCGACAACATTTTAATCATTTATCCCAAACAACATAATATTCCTTCCATCACACACAAACTCAACCAAGTTGAATCAAGCTTTAATTTCTAATACGAACTTGAGAAAAACAATTCCTTACCTTTCCTGGACATCTTATTTATAAGCAACAACTATAAGTTAGAATTCGAAGTTTACCACAAGATAATATTAATGACTACATACTTTTTTGTTCGAACCATAACGATAAAACAAAAAGTGGTATTCTCATAGGTTTCTTTTCCTAAGACCCCTTAGAATCTGGTCCCCAAATTTTCGAAACGAAAATTTGAACACATCAAAAATTCTTTTTCCAAACTACAATATCCCGAATCTTTCATTCGCCGTGCCAAATCAAAAGCCATAAAAATTCCCAAACATACACTCTACAAAATGAAAGAAAATTACAAACCTAGCTCAAATATCAGCCCTATAAAAAGACATATAATATTACTCCTCTTTGAAAAAAAACTTAAATTACTTTGGCATAAAAAAAACACAACCTGCACAACAAAAACAATAAAACAAATAGTAAAGAACAACTCCAAAAACACAAAATCCATATCCAACGCAAGTGTTTACAAAATCCGTTGCCAAAATCGCAATAAATTTTACATGGGAGAAACAAGTAGAAATTTAAATCAAAGAATCTATAGACATAGAAAAGACTTTAAAACTGGTTACCCAGTCGGCTGGGGCTGTAGAATACAATGACTGCTTCTCTGCATAGGGGTAAAACCCCCACCTTCCAATGAGTGTCTTGATATTGTAATATATTGTTGTTGTGGGTGTTAGTATTCATTATTAGCGTTAGTAGGCTTAAGGACAACATAAGGCATGCATGCTTTAGTTAAGGCATATTTATTATAAATCAGCAGAGTGTATGCATGTATTCATACGCCAAGGGTTTGTAATCTTGCGCGTAGAGAAATAGTCTGAATTATTAATACAGATATGACACTAAACAATCTGATGGGAAGTTCCAGTAATACTGGAGCTTTGGGGAATGCGGAGTAACCCTTCATTGCCATCAGTCGCGGGTCCACTTTAGCCCAGAGTGGTAGCACCTGATAGGGTCCTATCTATGGGTCAAATAGAACTAAACTGTGTACTTATGCTAAACTGAATTGTTTGAAATAGAACTGTTTTTGACATGGAAACTGAGTACTTATGGTAAACTGAATAATTTGAAATAGAACTGCTTTTTGACATTGCTAAACTGAATTGTTTGAAATAGAACTGTTTTTAAATTTAAATGTGTGTAAACAAAAACTATACCTATACTAAATTGAATTGTTTCAAATAAAACTGTTTATATGTATAAAAATGGATTTGGCATTAAATAACCTACAATGGTTGATATGCCATAAAAGAAAACCAAGTCAAACCAAACCAATTTAAAACTGGTAACACAATAAAATCTTTAGTTCCTCATCATAACCACACTTTCGATTTTCAAAACTGTCATATTTATTTTCATCCATGACTGAGATAAACGAAGAATAATTGAAGCATGTTCTATAGCTTACTGGAACACGATACCACAACGACAAGGTTTTTTTTCAAAATATCACCGTCTCAAGGAAAAATGATACAAAAGATTTCAAAATCCACACAAAAGATTACTCCCCCCATCTTTCTCTAAATATTTAAAGTAATAAAACATTACAAATCCCTTTCTCAAACTACAAAACTCCATTTACTTTTCAAAAATTCCATCGAATGGTATAACGTATTTAGAACATATCACCCTGTGTTATTCCGTTTTTTACATAACAGCATCTGCTAGCGCTGATGAAGACTTCCAACTGAATCAAAAAAATTATCTGTTATAATTATTTCTCATTAAAAAAATAATTTTGATAAAATATTTTTGTATTCAGACTAAACCTTGAAGTCGAAACACGTCGGCACAATAAACGAACCACCAAACATATCTTTCTTCCGTTTTTACCTTTTTCTACATACATTCTGTTGGATTCAATTCACTTCTTCTCACATATTATATATATACATATATATAGTGTATATATATATATATATATATAGAGAGAGAGAGAGTATATATATATATATATATATATATATATATATATATATTTCTTTAAAAAAAACAAAAACCGGTCACATTAGGATTATAAATTTATTTCCATCCTGTTATGGGTATTGATATGAATCAATAACACCATATATATATATATATATATATGCACATCATCATCATCATGTCAAGCTGCTAGTGCGGATTTCCCATAGTCTCTCTCGCTATTAGTCTATATCTTCCATCGCTTCTGGCAAGTCTTTAAGACGATATACGTGTTCATACGGAACTGTAGTAGAGAAGTTCTTGTTGGTCGACCAACACTGGCATGACCATGTGAAGGATTCCTCAGGAGAACGTCACATGAGTTCGTCCTTACTTCTCCAGCAGAGTCCCGCATATCTCGTTCGTCTTACGTGGAAGGTTTTAGAGATGGGAAGTAAGTGGTCGTCCAGCGGCTGTTTTGTGGAATGTTGCTTCAAGGATGTGTTCAATCGTAGCATTCTTGTGCAATTCCCGTCTAGCCTTTTCTCTATACGCTTAGTCAGTGTCCAAGTGATGCATCCACATAGTTGAATTGACACAACCGATGCTTGGAAGAAATTGCGTTTTATTTTATCTGATTGGTCTAACTTCTACATGATCGATAACCTATCGATAGCAGTCCATGTCTTCGCTAGTCGCATATTGATGTCATTTTCAGTAGATGAGAAGCTGCTTTCGAGGTACGTGAACTTGTCCACTAATTTCAGAGAACCAGCATTTAGAGTTGAGATGCATCCTTTTTTATTAAAACACACACACACACACACACATATATATATATATATATATATATATATATATATATATATATATATATATATTTGTATAGTATTTATATGTATACATGGAATATATATATATATATATATATATATATATATATATATACTCTGTCCAATAATAAAAGCTACTTGGTAGCACCAGGAGTGGAAGTACCGCCTTGAGCTACCAAAACTGTGTTATCACTCCTGATTGGCGGCTGATGAGCGCAGGGTATCGCACGTGCTTTCACACGTTGTATGATGAAAAATGAAAAATAGTATATATAGTATACATACAATACATATGCATATATGTATAGTATGAATATATACATTTACATGTATATAAAGTGTGTATATATGTATATATATGTGTGTGTGTGTGTGTGTGTGTGTGTGTATACTATATATATATTAAATACATATATATATATATTCTATATATATAGCATAGTATATATGAAGTATAGTTTATATATATAATATATGTATACTATATATGTATATCTACATATAAATGTAAGTATATATATTTCATTTTTATAATTTATATCTTTTTTCTTTCGTTTCTTCATTCGGTTATAGGAACCCAGTTAATGCACATGACTAAACAGCCAACAGCTGGCTTTTATAGTTTGGTCTTTCTACCTTCATCTACAAAAGAGTTCGTATACGATTACAGTGACACAATCAATGAACGATTTGTTATTACAGGCATATAAACAGGAGCCTCGTTGCCGACAGATTCCCTGGTAAGTGTTCAATACTATTTTCTACCGAGTGAACGTCTTCATAATAGAAACATATATGCATTTTTATGCAATCTCTCTCTCTCTCTCTCTCTCTCTCTCTCTCTCTCTCACACACACACACACACACACACACACTATCATATATATATATATATATATATATATATATATTCATATTTACCAACCCCTCCGCTCGGGCAGGATATGACACAAGATCAATTTTTAGTGGAGTTTAACAGGTTTTGAATTCAGAGTTTTCCTTCTCCTAGACTAGTTGCCTCCCCAAGGCTGAAGAACCTAGTCTGACCTACTATTTACCCATAGCTGGAGGGAGAATGATTGGATTTACACCTTTCCCGAGGGTATTAGTGCTATGCGAAATGCAATCAGTTTCGTCCAGGATTTGAACTCGTGTAGCCGTGTCCATTTCCTACGACGATAACCATTACACCACGGTCACAAGGTCAATTTTTTTAATCGGAGTTTTACAGGTTTGAATTCAGAGTATTCCTTCTTCTAGACTAGTTGCCTCACCAAGGCTGAAGAACCAGTCTGTCCTACTATTTACCCATAGCTGGAGGGAGAATGATTGGATTTATACCTTTCCCAAGGGTATTAGTGCTATGTGAAATGCAATCATATATACCTGTGTATATACTCGACCACTCGTGAACCTGTGGTAACAGCGATCTATGATTATACTGATGTTTTTCTTTAGAATTTCGTAATATTGGGAATTTTGATTATTGAAAAAAAATCACGTGTAGTGAAAACGTAGACCCTACGAAATTGTCATTTATTTACAAAGTGGACTAGAAATTGTTTTATTTTCTGAGAGCATTTTCAGTAAATTACTTTAGTTTATGTTAAATTTTATGAAAAACTTTTGTAAAATTTTAGATAAATACTAGTCTATCCATGAACCTTTGTGTTCCACTGGTAACAACTCTCCATGATGATAGTGATGCTTCTATCAAGGAAGGAGTGAAGGATTCTCATTGTATTTCACAGTTATCTCCAAATGGAGATATAAGATTGGTTTTGGTTTGGTTTGGTTTTATGGCACATCAACCATTGTTGGTTATTTAATGCTAAATCCATTTTTATACATAGAAACAGCTTTATTTCAAACAATTCAGTTTAGTATAAGAATAGTTTTTTGTTTACTCAGATTTAAGTCTCAAAACAATTCTGTTTCAAGCAATTCAATTTAGCATAAGCATGCTGTTCTATTTAACCCATAGATAGGAGGCTATCAGGTGCTACCATTCCGGGTCTGAGTGAACCAGGGAGCGATGGCAATGAAGAGGTACTCTGCATTCCCCAAAGCTCCAGCATTACTGGAATCTCACCATCAGATTGTTTAGTGTCATATCAGGAGGCTCGTTGGAGAAGTGTTACCTCTCTGCAGAGATGCTGTCGGTGTATTCTACACCCCTAGCCGACTGGTCCACAGGGCACTCGTAGGGGGAGGGTCTTACCCCCCTGCAGCGATGCTGTCGGTGTATTCTACAGCCCAAGCCGACTGGTCCAAAACCCTTTGAAGTTTTATCGTACAGGCATAAATAACGATACAGTGAGTGTTCGAGTTTGTGAAAATAAAACGTTTTTAACATTTCTTTCGATAAATAACCTTGGTTATTGCTTTAAAATACTTTTAAATTTGAAAATAATCTTTTTTTTTATTTAATTTTTTTCGAAGATGTGTCAAGTAAACAACTTTTATTTCTATCGTTTTTACACCTTGCTAGTTTTTCACACCAGTTTTAATTGCTGGTCTTTCATTGGAGTCTGAGTGACAACAAATCTCCTCGGGTCTTATGTCGGCTGGGACTGCAGAATATACCGACTGTTTCTCCGTAGAGGGGTAAGGCCCCTTCCTAACGAGTGTCCTGGATATGACACTAAACAATCTGATGGTGAGGTTCCAGTAATACTGGAGCTTTGGAGAATGCGGAGTACCCCTTTATTGCCATCGCTCCCAGATCCACTCTGGCCGGAGTGTTAGCACCTGATAGGGTCCTATCTATGGGTCAAATAGAACTAAAATGCGTACTTATGCTAAACTGAATTGTTTGAAACAGAACTGTTTGTATGTGTAAAACTGGATTTGGCATTAATAACCTACGATGGTTGATGTGCCATAAAACCAAAACAAACGAAACCAATCAGGTCTCCAGAACACTTCTGAGTATTCGAGCCGATCTCAATTACTCTTGTGGTCTCTATAGTCTCGATTTTATCTCTGATTTCCATTTGCACAATTCTTTTTTCCGAAGCCTTTGGGAACCGTTCCGGGCGTATCAACTACAAATTGTACAAATATCACAGACATTTTCATGTTCCATAGCTTTTTCAGCTCTCTGTCAATATACAAGTATTTATCTAACTTTTAGCTTTCTTTCATTTTCATTCTGTGGTCTACTGGAGCAGCAAAATCCAATAAACTAAAAGTCTTTTTTTCTTATTAACACGAGGTCTGATCTTCTGGCTGAGATTCGATGATCCGTTGATATCTCAAAGTCCAAGAGAATTTCCTGTATCTCCTTTTCTAAAACAGATTCTGGTTTGTGCATATCCGATTTGTTAGTATGATCAAATTTTAATCTCTGCACAATTCACACCCAGTCGTGTCTAGTCTTGTACTCCTTTTGCGCAAGTTATCAGCACTCGCTAATAAGGTGTTTAACCATTTCACCTCTATCTCTACATAACCTACACTTGCTATTCTGTTGTGTATTACTAATTTTGGCTTTGATATAATTAGTCCTTATGACATTATGTTATGTTACAATAAAAAGAGATTTAGTTTCTCTCTATGGGTATCCTCTTCGTAGCCATGTCCAAGTCATCTTGTGTGCAATCTCTCCAATTTGTCACTTGAAGCAGCCATACACTTGCTTTTCTTCCCATTTTAGTTTTCGAGATTTTATTGTTGTTACTGTTTATTCTTAGGTTGATGTTGTTGTTACGGGCTGTTGCAATTAGTCTTTCTTGGTACTTTTTAGTGTATTACTCAAGCTTTTTCGTCTACGCAGTCCTCAATGCTGTCGAGTCTTCTTATTTTTTCTTTTTTTTTTTTTTCACACATATAGTCTATGTCATCTCTCGGGTATAGGGACTTATGTATAGTCATCGATTTCCTTGTTCTTTGGTCAATTAGTCTGAGTTCCTCCCTTCTCCATTTTAAGAATGGTCTAGAGTATCTTAAAAGGAAGACGGGGCAGGGGTATATTCCTTTGAAGAGACTTCTGGTGCAGAGCATGGTTTTGAGAAGTTTTCTTGTTTTTTTAGAGTTACTCTTTTTCATTTCTATCTCTTTGATAGTGTCCACTTCCAATATTCCCAAGTACTTGCAATTTTAGTTTTCTCAAAGTAACCTGATACTTTCCTTATTTATAGTTCTATTTCTTCTGTAGCTTCTCTTTCTCCTTTGTCATTATCAGCATGGCTCATTTTTAGAATAGAATTTTAGATTGTTTGCAATCCTAAATTCCATTCCTATATTCTTGCTATATATTCTTATCGTTTGTATTTGTAGTTTTAGTTCTTTTTCATATTTGACAGCTATCTTAATGTCATCCATATATATAAAAGGGTTTATCTTTTCTTGTGACTTAATAAATTTTTAACCCTCTCAATGTAATTCAATGGCATCATTGCTAAAACTTATAGTAGTGGCGAGAGTGAGTCTCCCTGAAAAATACCACTTTGGATTTTCACCTCTGGAAGGCTTTTCCTTCGGCTTCTAATTCCACATTCAGTTTCCTATCATGATAAAATTTATTATTAGTATTATTATTGTTTTATGTTGGTGTCACTGTAATTAAGGATTAAAATGTCATGTTTTGGGGTGGTTCAATTTGTTGTTGAATCCTTTTGGGTTTAGGGTTTCAAGACATAATATTCATCTATCTCCAAATGTTTCTCGTTTTAATGTGATGCGATTAAATTCTTTTTCAATCATCTCTTTTATTGTGCTTTAGTTGAATTCATGGCTTAGCACAGAAATGTTGTTCTACAGGGAGTCATTTGTAATGGCTTAATTGTCTTATATCTATTATTCTAAAATTAATTGGCATTCCAATTAACCTGTATGTTGTTTGCAGAAATATGTGCATTCTAAAAGTTGCAGTAAAGTTTTCTTGACGCAAAATCCATCAATTTTCATAGGTTTCTACTATTGGATATTGACTTGAAGATCTCTTTTGATATGCCGCGTAAATTGTGTGGGTGGCATGCTAGAAGGAAGACACACGCTAGAACAAAATAAATAAACAGGAAATAGACTGTTTCCTAAAGTAAACAGGACGTAGGCGTTCCCCAGCGGAAATTGCGTGGGTTGCATGCTAGAAAGAGACGGCTCCACGTGCGTCGCGTAGGCGGCAAGCTGAAAAAGATGTGACCACGAAAATTTGTGCGTCTGGAATATTACATAACCAGAGAGATTTCGGCTGTATTCGACTCTCTCTCTCTCTCTCTCTCTCTCTCTCTCTCTCTCTCTCTCTAACCATACGTACATTTCTGATTAAAAAAAAGAATTATATTTTTATGCATTAGCGTTGTGGTCTTTCTCTGCTATGCATCACTAGGATGAATGCGATGTTTTAGTTTGTTTTGTTTTTTTATCCAATTTTTCAATCATAATGAATTTAGTGTCTCCGTTAAAATTGGGGTTTGTAAGGTTGAAATGTTATTCAACTAGGAGTAATCTATTTTTGTTTTATTATCTTATTCTCTCTATATAAGTAAAGTTGGCGACTGTAGTCGAAGGCGATCCGAAGGCTCCCTTTTCTTTAGCTACTTCACTGGGGTGTAGAGGAGAGTGCTACTCCTTTCCTTGGATTGCTCCACTTAACCCTTGATCGGTGCCTTATAATGCTGAGTGTTAAGCAAGGCAGCAGCAAGTACCATTTTTTGAGTCTTTGGCATGACTCGACCTGGTATTGAACCCCAGTCTTCTAGGCGAACACAAGACCTGAATGGCGATTCTGATTTACCAATATATTGTTTATTGCAACGTATGCCCTCGAAAAGATAACTAATATTTTTATTATTACAATTTGATTGGTGGTAGATTTTAAAAGTCTTATTGATTAGAATATAAGTAAATAAATTAGTGTAGTTGGTGTGTTTATACCAATGCCTGCTTCTACTGTTATACGGCTGATAAAATTGTATTGCTTTCATCGTAGATTTATATGAGGTTTTGTTGCTTCCTGTCACATCTGTTCGTCTCTTTTTTTCCTTTTTTTGTAAGGGGGTTATAAGATATACGAGAGTAGCTGGTACTTGAAATTTATCTTTTAATTTAAGTTTTAGTTTTCACTCGCGCTTATCGATTCAATTTTCGCAAAACTATAACAAATGACCAATTGTTAGTCTTGAAAAACACTTGTTATAAATCAATATTTGGTTCGGTTTCGGTTTCTTTGTTTAATGGCATATCAACCTTTGTAGGTTATTTAATGCCAAAGCCATTCTCCTAGAAGAACAGTAGTGGTACTATTTAACCCATAGCTGGGAGGATTAGGGGGTTCATACCTTTCCCAAGGGTATTTGCCCGAAAGTGAACATAATAGCGCGACTGGAGTACGAACTCGCTTACTACGATTCCGCAATCCATCGCTTTAACCATTACACCACAAGGAAACCCCCTATCAATATTTGTTTAACAAATCAAATTTGAAGTCGATAAAAAAGACTATTGTCAATCTAATGATGTTGTGAATATTCATCGAAATATTAAAAAACAAAAATGTGAATTTAGTAAACATATATGATGATGATGATTCGATATATCGCCGAGCACAAATACCATCAGGGACATCTAAGAAGAGGTGTGAGATGTGGTGACCTGGAAATAACAGGCACAAGTTAAGGAAGTGAAAGTGTCATCATAGATATCTAGACAAAATTGAGTGTAAACAATGTGTCCCGTACCGAAAACCTAGCGGGCATAAACATAAGCCCCACATCCATGGGGTAGACACTCACACACGGGCAGAGAAGGCAGTAAGAAGCGTAGTATTCTGGTAAGAACGAACTAAGAGATAAAAGAAGTTCTACCTGGAGTTGGAATCGCAATTAACCGAAATCTTATATTGTCTAAGCAATTGTCCTGAAAACACACGACCTGTATGCACGATTGGCATTTGAAAACAATAAAATTTCTACAATTAGAGCACTCGCGTCGCTGTTTCTTCTCACTGCACGAAGATCGCCAATTACACAAGATGATTACAGGACAACGAACAAAAAAACTACTGATCATATGATGATGTAAAAATGCATCGAAATATCAACAAAACCAATGACACTATATTTTTCAATACTGACGGATGAATGTATTTATTAAACTTCCCCGCCAAGCACAAAATATGACTGAAGGTCAGTTTTTGAGCGGAGTAAAGCTGGTTTGCATTCAAGAGTTTTCCTTTTTCCAGGCTGGTTGCTGTAGCAGGGCTAAAGGATCTAGTCTGCCCTACTATTTACCCATAACCTGGGGGAGAGGGAGTAGGAATGGATACATGCCTTTCCACAAGGCTATTTTGCATTTCACATTGTGCTAATACTTTTTGGAAAGGCATGAATCCAACCATTCTCCACGTAGCTATTGATAAAAGTAGGACAGACTGGGCCCTTCAGTCTTGGTATGGTAACCCGTCAAGGGGAAGGAAAACACTGAATTCAAACCGGTTGTTCTCCGAGAGATACATGCTTTTCTCAAGGGCATTGGTACGCACTTCCCTTACGGGTATTAACCTCATTCTACCTCAGCTTTTCGGTACCTGTGGTTGTCTTAATAAGAGAGTTTTATAATAAAAGATATTTTCTGTTTCCAAGTCGTTGGGTGGCTTCTGTTCTTTCTTACGCCAATTTGACCGAAACTGAAAAAGCAACTAATAGTGACACTGATTACTTTGACACTGTGTCACTAGAGACTTTCAAGGAGACTCTAAAAGTAACTGAAAAAGCAACAAATGTCATTAAACAAATACGATCTTATTTATTCTCTCTGAGGTACACGAATGTTTTGTATTGGTTTTTACGGCATCGGAAATTGACAAGAAATGAGGCGATGATTATTTTTACGTCTGACACCACGAAACGGCTGCAGTGTCGGTGGGCTTAGAATATGCAGACAGTATCATTTACAGGGGCGTGAGACCACCCCCATAAAAGGGAGTGGCTTGGGTATCTCTCTAAACTGTATCTGATGGTGAGGCTTTATTTCTGGAGAACGAGTGAGTGAGGAGTATCCCTTTATTGCCATTACTCCAAGGTCCACTCTGATCTGAAGTGGTGGTACCTGTTAGGGTCTCATCTATGGGTCAAATAGGTTTAAAAATCATCTGTATACGGTAAAAAATTTTGGATGCCAAATAACAGTAAATTATTTCTATGAAGAATAGTTATTTAAAGCTATAATTGCTTACTAAGGATTATTCTTATTAATTACTCGAAACCAAACAAATGATTATCATCAAATAGAAACAATTACTTGAAAATTGTGTAAGAATTATTAGTATTATATCGAAATACTTGAAATCATACAACTGTGAGTAAATTAGTTTTATTGGATGAAGAATATCTAACTGTATCCAAAAAAAAACTCTTAAGGAACGACTACACAAACGATATAAACGTATAATGACCACGATTCTCAAACCTTTAGGTATCAAATAACCCTATACAGATTGACATACCGTTAAAATCAATCAATCAAAGAATATAGTGAAGAAGCTGCATTGTCATCTGACATTGCCACGTGACGACAAACCAACAATTTTGATATCATAAGGGACTGCTCGAAAACTCTACGCTAATGATCAGGATGATTCGGACCTGAAATTTTGCCTGTTTTTTGTTTTGTTTTGTATTTTTTTGGTTTTTTTTTTGGGGGGGGTGTTTTTGTTTTTTTTATTGTTGTTATTGTTGTTTTATGATTAATCCTTAGTGAGGGTAAATTCGCTACAAATCGGCAATCGTTTACGATGATATGCCAGTGAGATATGTTAAATGAAGAGGAAGAATTATTTGGTTTGTTTGTTTGAATTTTATGGCATATCAACCTTTGCAGGTTATTTAATGGCAAATCCATTTTATACATATTTAATGTAAAAATAGTTCTATTTCAAACAATTCAGTTTAGCATAAGTACGCATTTTAGTTCTATTTGATCCCATAGATAGGACCCAATCAAGTGCTACTGTTCCGAGCAAGAGTAGACCTCCGAGCGATGGCAATGAAGGAGTGCTCTGCATTCCTCAAAACTCCAACATTACTGGAACCGCACCATCAGATTGTTTAGTGTCATATTCAGGACACTCGTTGGGATGGTTTACCCCTCTACAGAGAAGCAGTCGGTGTATTCTACAGTCCCAGCCGACTGAGCAAGAATTATTTGATTTTTGTTTCAGTTTTTGTGTTTAATGGCATATCAACCTCTGTGGGTTATTAAATGCCATCCTTGTAGAAGAATAGTAGCGATACTATTCAACCCAGAACTGGGGGAAATAAAGGAGTTCATTCTTCTTTCAAGCATATAGCGTGACTGAAGTTCGAACCCGCTTCCTACGATGTCACAATCCAGCACATTAGCCACTACACCACGGGATTTCCCTAAAATTTATCTGGAGAATGATAGAAAACTAAAGAAGCTAATATGAATGATTGGCTGAACGGAAAGTGACCTAGTTTTCTGAGAACCAATTAGATACTTATTAACCTTAGACTTAAAAACGCAAGGTCATATGCTGTTTTAATTTCTTGGAAAGAAGCTGAGTGGAACTTGCATTAAGAACAAAGGATATCGAGAAAACAAGATGAGATACCCTAGACTTGGCCAACGGGGTTTCAACTGAGAACTTCCGGGTTGGTAGTGTTCAGACAAGGTGCTCGCCTGGACACTTTTCATATGCTGTAGTAATCTATAAAAAAAATAAGTTAATCAAAAACTTTCAGTTACATGCATTTGCTATATGAATCGCAGTAAATAACAAAACATCCATTTACAAAAACCATTAGGATAAACGTTTAGTTGCCGTGCTGTTTGTATCAAAAAGCCGAGTTAGGAAAAGGAAGAGAAGACTGGGGCGTAATATGACAGGTTTCAATGAAAAGCAAACACTACTGACGTCACAAATAACCTCGTTTCGGGATCAAATGGCCGCTATGCAGATGTACGAGAAAAACGTTTTTGAATGCAACGAGATATTTACAAAAGTCAGCCTCGACTTCAGACGATAGAAGTTTGGGAAAAGGTTGGTTTTTTTTTTATTCTTGTATATTTTTCAGGACTTTTTCAATGTAAGTTAAGTTGCAATGATCCAGTCCAGTATTTAAGTGGGTACCATTTTGGCAACAGCAAGTATTATATGCAACCTACCGTCTGAGTCTCAGACTAAGCAAAGCTAAGTAATGACAACTTTCAAGTTTATTTTAAAAAAAAAACAAACGGAAAAAGTGTTTTTTCTTATTCCTAATTTATTATATATATATATATATATATATATATATATATATATAGAGAGAGAGAGAGAGAGAGAGAGAATAAATAAATGTGTGGGTGTGTCAGAATTTGTCTCTACTCATCCTACTTATGGATTAATAGTAGCTTTTTAGCCTAGGTAAGTCAACAATCTAAGATAATGAAAACTTTGGATCAAAACGCCCTACTAACAAGGCAGGAGAAGGTCCATTACTCCCAATATCTTATAGGGGAAGGCGTCAGATCTGTAGATGAATTCATGGAATAGAGATGGGAGGTGTAGAACAAGGAGATTTGAAAAGTTTAGAGATTTCATCCAGAGCTAGCGTCTCACTAAGTTTCAGTTGGATAGATTATCTTATAGATTATCTAATAGATTATCTAACTACCAAATACGAAGTAAAAGAAACCTGAAAATAAATAAGTAAATAAATAAATAAAAAAGAGAATCAAATTTTTAAGATACTAACAAAAATATTGACACCAAAAGGGTTGCTTTCTTTATCGTCCATGCCCTAGCCATATAAAGGCACGTAAAATACAATTTCTGTTGGGGTTGGTTTCTTTGTTTAATGGCATATCAACCTACGAGGGTTATTTAATGCCAAAGCCATCTTCGTAGCAGAACAGTAGCGGTACTATTTAACCAATAGCTAGTATAATAGAGGGATTCATACCTTTTCCAAGAGTATTTGTCCGAATGTGACTCTAACAGAGTGACTGGAGTTCGAATTTACTTACTACGATATCGCAATCCTGCACGTTAACCACAACACCATAAGGACTCACAGAAAATACAATTTTACTCACTTTTTTTGGTTTGGTTTTGTTTGGTTCATTTGTTTAATAGCATTTCAATTCCATATGGGTTATTTAAAGTTAAAATTTGATTTATAAATGTTTGACTGTAATCATAACTATATTTTCAATGTTCCATTGCATTTTACCAAATTTCACTTTTTCGTCCATAATTTGCACAGATACATTATATAAATGGTTCTGTGTGGCTTCTGTGTCATAAAATTAGCAGTAGCTTGTTTAAAATATTACCTATAAAATATTCGTCGAGAAATCAGATATATCTATTATGTGTATAAATTTAGCATCAAATAACCTACAAGGGTTGATATGTCATAAAACCAAACCAAACCAACCCAACTCTTAAAATCCATGTGCTCGTCACCGTTTCTGCCTTGTCGGTAGTGCTTAAAATATGTTGTCTGCGTCCCATGCAGAAAAGGTAGGAACTCTCCCCCACCCACAAAGTGTCCTAAATTCCTGTGGGAAAATTATGTGCATTAGATTGGAATACTTGAAACTATACAACTGTGTGCAGCTTATTTGTATTAGATAGGAATACTTGAAACTAATACAACTGTGCGCTGCTTATTTGTATTAGATAGGAATACTTGAAACTATACTAGAGCATAATATAATTCTAGATTGCTTAACGTACCGATCAATCGTTTTGACTTGTAGCCTATGTGACAAGTCTTTAAACTGAACGAATTTTAAACGCATAAGGATTTCGTTTTTCTTCTGTAGAGTACGATAGCGCTTCTTTATCATTTTAAAAATACAATACGGACAATTAATCAATATCTAATTAGCATATATAGATAATATATTAAGGCGTCAATGTTACAACCTTTAAACAAAATAGAAAGAACGGTAGTTTGACGGCTACGATTGATTGATCCATTGATTTTAATTACATATCAGCCTATCTAAGGTTATTTTATGCCAAAAGGTTAGGGAATTGCTTTCATTGAGCATATATATTTTAATGGAGTTGTTTCTTAAGAGTGTTTTTGCACAGAGTTATATATCAAGTATTTCTATCTAATACAAATAATTTGTACGGAGTGGTATGGTTTTAAGTATTCCTATCTAATACAAATAATCATATCGTTTCAAGTATTTATTTCCATTTAATAAACGCTATTTGTTTGCCCAGTTATATGGCTTTGAGTATTCCTATCTAAAGCCAATAATTTGCAAGCAATTATAGGGTTTCAAGTAACTAGTAACAACTATTAATAAGCAATTTTAGCTTGAAGTAAAACAGTTCTATTTCAAGCAATTCAGTTTAGCATAAGTACACAGTTTAGTTCTATTTGATCCATAGATCGGATCCTATCAGAGTGGACCTGGAAGCGATGGCAATAAAGGAGTACTCCGCATTCCCCAAAGCTCCAGCATTACTGGAATCTCACCATCAGATTGTTTAGTATCATATTCAGGACATTCGTGGAGGAGTCTTACACCTCTGCAGAGATGCAGTCGATGTATTCTACAACCCCAGACGACTGGGCCACCCCATTTTGGGGGGGGGCTTATTTACTGATAGAGTAGATATGTATAAATAGTCTTAGCACCTCGAAAGACACTATTACAAGACCTAAGATAAAGCCCAGAAACCGAGACCCTGATTTACAAGATTCATCCAAATTAGAACATTGATACAACACATACTTCCTCTGCCTCATTAAACTTCATTTTTGTTGGGTCCGGTTACTTTGAGCTTCATATGTGGTGCGCTAAGCGTAACAGTTATCATCGGATGAAAATGAAATGGGCAACCCGAGATCAAAACCTGGACGAAGCTGTTTGCGTTTCTCTTCACGCTAGGGCCCTTAGAAAAAGCATGAACCCCTTTCCCTGTCACTGGTAAATAACTGGTCTGGTTGGGTTATCAAGCCTTGGTAAGCAACAAGCCTAGAAAAGGGAAAAACTCGGAATTAAAACCACTTAAAATAAAAATTGACAAAAAAGTGTCAAATGCAGCGGAAGGGTTGAGTAAATACATACTCTAAGACAATTTTCAAAAAAGCATCGTAGATTGTTGCCAGTACAACGGTTGCGATTCCTACGGGGTGCCCACAATTGTGACTCTTTGACTGTGAAATCTAAATTCGACTTACTGAAACATTTTAGTCTTCCTTGTTGATAAATTTTTTAGTTCAGTTTTAATGTTCTTGCCTATGACATACACTACACAGAAATATAATAAATCTATCAAGGCTTAATATGATATTGTTTACATACAAGATGATCTTTAGTTTTCTATAACAACTTCTCTTAGAGTTTTACGCTTTAACGTGCATTGATATTCGACTCTTGTTCCAGGACTTTTGGAAAAAAATATTGACCCAACGAAAAGCTTACGTGTATTTTCATATATAAATCTAGACTATTCATGAGAAACTTGATCGATTTATATAAGGACAATTAGAGATCTTTTTTCTTTCCAGTATTAAGATCGATTTTATATAAGATCGACTATCACACTAGACAGTTAAGAAATTAGATAGATAGATAGATAGATAGATAGATAGATATGAAAAGACTGAGATAGATAGATAGATAGATAGATAGATAGATAGATATGAAAAGACTGAGATAGATAGATAGATAGATAGATAGATAGATAGATAGATAGATAGAGTTACAATGTTTATAGTTTGGAGTATAAACAATTTAAGTAATCCTGAAAACTATAAACATAAATGGCGATTTATCTGACATCCCTCCGTGTCTGAATATGGCGCAAGGCGATTTTATGGTGGGGGCCACGTACAAATCGGGACTCATGCATGGCAGGGGCAAAAATTCTTGACCCTGTTGTCATTCCCCTTTTGGGGCGCCTTGGCACCAAGCAATAAACTTAGTCCTGCAAGCATACAAAGACCTAGACAAAGGGACAGCTCCCTGAGGCCCAGATGTCATAGTTTACAAACACAACCACCCGGCACGAATGCCAGCCGTCAGCCCGAAAGCACGACGCTTACTATAAACATATAAACTATATTTAGAAACTATTCAACCAGGACTGGTGGATATTCTAAAGATCATGAAAGATATGAAACTGTCAGGTACACTGCAGTGTTAATTTCTATACCAACACTATCTCTCTCTCTATATATATATATATGTATATCAGTACCGTTGGTACATATATATATATATATATATATATATATATATATATATATATATATATATTGGTGAAAGGATTCAGCAACGTGTCCTTTTTCATTTTAAAAGATTCTTTCCAGTTCCAATGACAAAATAAGGCTCAGATTATGGGAGAATTTGGTCAAGCCAAAAACTTTTTAGCACTTCAAAGTGTGTGTGTGTGTGTGTGTGTGTGTGTGTGCACGCACGTACGCTGTTATTAAATTTGTTCGTTTACCTGAATGTGTCACACTGAATTCTATTAAACTAGCCATTCCACACTGACATAATACGAAATATCACCAGCACTATACACAATAGTCTACGAGAATACTAAGGATGAATACATTACATTAAGGATGAAATAGATTGTAATTTCTACGATGAGCTGCTTTTAAAAACTTTACTTAACTGTTGGAACAAGATTATTTGCTAGAGTAACATTGTTATTTTTTTTTCAATCACAGTCTTTTCCAATCCGAAGGTTTATGAAAGAAAAATGATAAAACATTTTCAAGTTTTAAGAAAAACCGAAAAGTAAATTTTTAGTTACATTAATTAGATATTTTTTCTTTCAAATAATTTTTTATTCCAATTGAATAAGTTTTAATAGAGACAGATTTTTTTCAAAAATAATTTTTCGCTCTAAATTTTGTATAGAACTTTATTATTCAAAGCAAGTTCTTCGATTTGAATGAGTGATTGATTTTAACGGCATATCAACCCATCCGGGGTTATTTAATGTTTAATGTCTAGAAGTTAGAGAAATGTGATGTATATATTTATCTTTACATTTTTTGGTTAGTTACTAAAGATATTTTGGCGCCCAGTTGTAATAATATCAAGTATTCCTAACTAATACAAATAATTTGCAAACAGATCCATGAACCCATTGATGGGATCCTGATAGATACAACGAATTCAGATCTGGGTGGACCTGGGAGTAATAGCAATGAAGGGTTAATCCACACTTCCAGAGCTTCAGAACAGGATTCTCACCATTAGATGAACTTTAATGTCCTACCCAGTTCATCTTTTTTTGAGATTAAGGATATTGGGGATATACAGCGTATTCTAATCGCTGCCAATAAATAAACGTGAGATATCTATAAATTTAACTCGATGTCGGTTTTACGTGTATTTGGATTAGAGCAAAAAAGTCTCCGCGAACTGTTCCATGAAGTGGTCATAGTGCAGCAGGGAGTTAAGGAGTAGCACAGGTACTACAATCTGGTCCTCTGCAGAAGTATCGATCCATACTTATCTAATCCCGTCATTTGGTAAAGAATTAAACGTTCGACTAATATGCGTATCAAGAATTTTGTGTTCAAGTGAATGCGTAAAATCATTGAGGCTAGTCTTTTGTATTAGCGCAAAGCTTAGTAAATACTGGAATGGACATATAGACAGTGGCTCTGCAAGATGGAGGTACGGGAGATGCTGCAAAGATGTTTTAAAAAAAACAAACAAAAAAAAACCCAGAAAGAACGCAAAAAGAAATTTCTTCGACTTGCCCGACACCAGACAGTCTGTAGCTTGTTGGATGGGGCCAAACATCTGCTTCCTTTACGCTTATTCTTGATCTTCCGCTTCAGTGAAGTTAAATGGATAGATATGTATTAATCAACAATAGATAGATAGATAGATAAATATTAATCGGAGATAGATAGATAGATAGATAGATAGATAGATAGATAGATAGATAGATAGATAGATAGAAAATCAACTGTAGATAGATATGTGTGAATCGAAGATAGATAGATAAATAGATAGATAGATAGATAGAAAATCGACTATAGATAGATAGATAGATAGATAGATAGATAGATAGATAATCGACTGTTGATAGATATGTATAAATCGACGATAGATAGATAGATAGATAGATAGATATGTATGAATTGATTGTAGATAGATATGAACAGGTTTCGGGCAGATATATTGATATGAATTCACTTATATAGGTAATTACAAAAGATCGTTATAAAAAGTGTGAAACATTAATCAATAAATATGACATCAGACGAATAAATAACCAAATTTTTTAATAAGGTTTTCACATTATAGAATCAGTTTTGAATATGTGCATGTGTGTGTGTGTGAGCGCATATATACTTGTGTGCGTGTGTGATACACTGATCTGTATACTGCACACACACACACCCACACACACACACACATATATATATATATATATATATATATATATATATATATATATATATATAAACGCACAGATATTCGTGTTCCTGTTTAAATTCCAACCATATTTTTGTTATTTGGATACCTGTTCCTTGTCTAAATAATTAACGCACCATTTCGTAAAGCTAGTGTGAAGCATGCAACTACCCAGACCAGAATTAATTAAGCACAAAATAAGCTGTGATCTCCATCCCCCCACACTAAAAAAAACAAATCAATGATATAATCATCTTTTTATGTGTTTTTCACATTAGTAGTAATTTACTAAGATGTGGCACAAGGCCATATGAATGGGGCAAACAATGAGACTCGAACTCACTTGTGTAGGTTTGCCAGTCTAGTTTGCTAACCATTACACCACCCGAGGTGCCCACATGTTTTTCTCACTTGTAGTAACAAGCAACAGTAAGTCTCCTCAATTATTCAAGACTCTCTTCAGTATAATCTAACCGATTTCAATAGTGCTGTATTCTGAGCAATTACAATTCTTTATCGGATGTCCTGTTATCCATGTCTCTTTTCCAGATTCTTTGTATTATTATTTGTTCTCTATTGAGAGTTTTTCACACAAGTGTTAGCTGATTATTATTATTTACTCCTTGAGAGTTTTTCACATCAACGTTAACTGATGGTCTTTCACTGGAGTTTGAGTGACAGCAAGTCTCCTCAAGTCTCCAGGACTCTTCTCAGTATTCCGGCTGTTCTCAACAATGCTGTAGTTTGGATGGTCTCCACTCGTCCTCTAACTTCCAAGTCCTCCAGTCCTTTTAATAGTCCTTTTGTTACGGTACCGAAAGCACCAATCACGATTGGTATCATCGTCACCTTCATTTTCCATAGTTTCTTTTAATTCCCTAGCAAGGTCGAGGTACTTATCCTTCTTTTTGCTTTCTTTCCGTTTTATTCTGTGGTCAGCCGGTACAGCAAAGTCAACAATTTTGCAAGTTCTCTTTTTGTTGTTGTAGTTGTTATTGTTGATTACTATAAGGTCTTTTATACCGGACATTGGCCTAGGGGTTAGAGTGTTCGCCAATGGCCCGGGAGACCTGGGTTCAATCCCAGGTCGAGACATACCAAAGACTCAAAAAATGGTACTTGATGCCTCCTTGCTTAACACTCAGCATTTTAAGGTACGGATCAAGGGTAAAGTAGAGCAATCTAGGGAAAGGATTAGCGCCCTCCCCTACACATTGGTGTAGTAGCTATCGAAAAGGGAGCCTTCGGGTTACCCTCGACTATGGTCGCCAACTTTACTTTTTACTTTACTATAAGGTCTGGTCTTGTGGCCGAAATTAGGTGATCTGTTTGTATGTCAAGGTCCCATAGGAGTTTGTGTGTGTCATTCTCCAGGACATATACCATTTGTTCGTATAGTCTTCTTCTTATTATTATTATTCTATAATAATAATAATAATGATAATAATAATACTGTTGGTTAGTTTTTCGCACCAGCGTTAGCTGGTGATCATTTACAAAAATCTGAGTGACAGCAAGTCTCCTCAGGTCTCCAGGACTCTTCTCAGTATTCTGGCGATCTCAACAATGCTGTAATCTTGATAATCTCGATTCTTCCACTGACTTACAATTCTTCCAGTCCCTTCTCCAAGCCCCTGGAGACCGTTTATTGGTTCCTACATTTTTTAGTCTCTCTTTCTCAGCAAATACTTTTTGCTAATCCTTTCCGTTATTTTTTGTTAGTTTTCTCAACAATTATTTTTTCTATCGATTGTTTTATTCCATTCATAATTTTAGTCATGTGTTCCCATGGACTCTTAGGTATCCTATTGAATATATAACTAGTTGCAAGCATAATCCTATGGTTTAATGTATATGTACGAGTTGGGTGGTATTATCATTGTTTTTGTTTTTTTTTACTCTTTAGAGAATTTTTCACACCAGTGTTAGCTAATGGTTTTTCACTGATGTAAGAGTGACATCAAGTCTCCTCAAGTCTCTAGGACTCTTCTCAGTAAGATGGTCGATCTCAACAATGCTGTAGTTTGGATGATATCTATTTGTCCTCTTATTTCCAAGTCCTCCAATCCTTGTACTAATCCTTTGGTGACTGTACCGAGAGCACCGATTACAGTTGGTATCACAGTCACTTTCATGTTCAATAGTTTTTTTTCAGTTCTCTAGCAAGGTCTAGGTACTTATCTTTCTTTTTGCTTTCTTTCTGTTTTACCCTGTAGTCAGCCGGAACGGAAAAGTTCATAATTCGGTAAGTTCCACATTTTTCTTTTTGTTGTTGTTGTTGTTGTTGTTGACTGTCTCTAGGTCTGTTCGTCTGGTCGAGATTAGTTGTCCGTTTGTATCTCAAAATTCCAGAGAATTTTGTGCGTCTCATTATTACTATTGTTATTATTATTATTATTATTATTATTATTATTATTATTATTATCATTTTGTATCTTGTGAGTTCTTCACGCCAACATTAGCTGATGTTCTCTCCCTGGCGTCTGAGTGACAGCAAGTCTCTTCTGGCCTCCAGGACTCTTCTCAGTATTCTGGATGATCATAACAATGCTGTAGGTCTGGATAGTCTAGATTCGTCCTCCGATTTCCAACTCTTCCAGTCCACAAAGCGGACAGTACCAAGCACATCAATTATAATTGGAATTACCCTCAAACTAATGTGGCACAACTTTCTAAGTTCTCTAGTATGATCTGAATACTTGTCTCTCTTTTTCCTTTCCTTGATTTTCTCTCTGTGGTCAGCTGAGACGGAAAAGTTCACTATACGGCAAGTTCTCTTTTTTTCCTTTTCCTTTTCTTTTTCTTTTCTTGTTAATTGTCACTAGGTCTGATCTTCTGGTCGGGATTAGGTGATCTGTTTGTATCTCATAATCCCACAGATTTTTATGCACCTCGTTATTTAGAAAGAATTCTGGTTTGTGCATATATCATTTTAATTTCTTGCACAATTACCAGTGGATCCCCTTTCCCACCCAGACGTACCTAGAGTTATACCCCTTTTGCATCAGTTTGCTACATTCGCTAATTATTTGATTGATCATTTCGTCTTTATCGCCACTTGCTAATCTTTTGCGTATTGTCTATTTTCGCTTTAACAGAATTGGTCCTTATGGCGTTGTTTTGTGTGGCTATTAGAAGAAATTCAGTATCTCTCTAAAGGTTTTCTTTTCGTAGCCATATTCCTGTCTTCTCGCGTGAAATTTCGCTAATTTGTCGCTTGAAATATCCATGCAGTTGTTTTTCTCCCTATTTATGTTGCTATTATTTATCCTGAAATTGTCAGTGCTGTTACTGGCCGCTATAATTAGTCTTAATTGTTCTTTTTAATGTAGTTATCGAGTTGTCGTATTGATGCATCCACGCAATCTTCAATGCTAGCAAGTCCTACTATTATCATTATTATTATTATTATTGTTGTTGTTGTTGTTGTTGTTTGTATACTAGCTCCAACTGGTGGGTTTTCATTGAAGTCCGTGTAAGAACAAATCTCCTCATTGCCTGGACTTCTAAATATCCAGGCCCATCTTAGCAATGCTGTAGTTTGGGTGGTCTCGATTTTTCCTCAGATCTTTTATTCGTGGGGACTGTTCAAATTACTCTGTAGCAAATAAGTGTGTTAATTATTGAATAAAACAAATTCAATAAATTGATTGAATAAAACACAGAATCATCAAATTTAATAAATTCTATTTTTTTAACTTTCTTGAAAAATAAAAAGTACGATGTCTTTTCTTGTAAGAAACTATAATATTAGTTAAAGCGTAAATATTCACATCACAAGAAAGAAAAGTTCCAGCATTCAATGTAGCAGTTTGCATTGTCTACATCTAGTTAATATATTTTATCTGTGTAAAAAATCTGTGTGTGAGTATGTCACTGTGTTGTACGAAAGTAAATTTTTGACGCAAAGATGTAAGTCTAAGAAAAGCTTAATATCAGTAGACAGAAAGGGTAATGTTAGTATAAGCATATCATTAAAAGCAAACGATCTTTACTCTTAAAAATAATTGAGCGACGTTGAAGTTAAATGCATTCTTGAAGAAACGGAATATTTCTTTTGAGTTAAAATTTAACGAAGTTGAAAGTTTTAAGAAATAATCGATAAATCTACAAAAGAATTATCTATTTCATCTCTAAGATCAAAAGTTTGGTTTGGTTTGGTTTGGTTTTATGGTATATCAACAATTGCAGATTATTTAATGCCAAATCCTCTTTATACATATATATTAGATATGTATGTGATTTGTGAACACATTTTGTAGATGATATTGTTAAATGAGTCTGAGATCTTTTTTGCACACAGTTAAAGGGTTTCAAGTATTGCTATATAACAGTCATTTGTTCGCACACAAAAAATTTGTTTGTTCTATTTGACTCAGGAGCTACCACTCCGGGTCAGAATGGACCTGGGAGCAATAGCAATGAAGGGGTATTCCACGTTCTCCGAATCTCCAAGACTGGGGCCTTGTCATCAAATGGTTTATGTCATATCAGGACACTCATTCGAAGTGGGTGGTGGAGGGCTTACTCCTCTGCAAAGATGCAGTCGGAGTATTCGACAGCCTCAGCTAACTGGACTGTATTAGACTGGGGTAAAGTCGAATTTACATTTAAAAAAAGTTAAGGATTTATCTATGAATCTAATTGGTTTAAAAATGTATTTTTAACAATCTAAGAGGAAAAAGGTTAAAATTATTTTGGGTTTTGATCCATCAAATTTTGCCCGGTAAGTCAAATATCATCATCTGCTAAATTTCAAAGAAATTTTAAAAAGGACGCATTTCGAATGAAACTCCGGTTGGTCAATAAATACTAAAATTACAGCTTCTCGAGCCATTTTTTTTTTTTTTTTTTTTTGCTCAAAATTAAACACTTTTTTTTTCTTGCCTGGAAACCAATTTATTTTCCTTAACTCCGATTAGGATTTATATCACACTCGCCTTCTTGTTTCATAAAATTTTATTATCTCCCGGGCAAAGTTCATGTTGAGTTTATCGTTCCTACGTTCACCCTATGATCCCCTGGAACAGCAAAACCCATGACAAATTCTTTTCTACTTGTTAATCAACACAAGGTCAGATCTTCTGGCCAAGAATTGGTGATCAGGTGTGTTTGTGTTTCAAAGTTCTAGAAAATTTTATGCGCCTCATTTTCTTGAACAGGTTCTAGTTAGTGTATAAACTATTTTTCTCCATGGTCAAACTTTAGTCTCTTGCACAATTCACAATAGATCACCTTTCACACTCAGTCATTCCGGCTTTTTGTATTCTTTTGGGTGCAAGTGACTTCATACAATTTAGATAAATCGCAATCGATTTCTAAGCTGACAAAAAAATACTGATTTCCCTGATATATATATATATATATATATATATATATATAACTCATATATATATATATATATATATATATATATAAAGTATCTATCCTTTGTTTTGATTTTATTTGAGTTGGTACTGATAGAAAATCAAAAACTATTTCTCCATTGTGTATATGTTATAGACTGGACACCCATATCTAATATACTAAAAAAATATTCAAAATTTTTACAAGTTGCATCAGTAGAAAATTTCAGACTGATTGATTGATCGATGGTTTGATAAATTGATTTTAATGGCATGTAAAACTGTCAAGGTTAATTTTATTCCAAGAGGTTAGCAAACTGCATTCAGAGTACGTTTTCAGTTACATTTTTTGTGTTGTTGCTTCATAAGAGTTTTTGGAGGGGTGGTTGGAGAGGGATTGCACGCGTTCCTTTTGAATACGAACAATTTTCAAACAAATCTAGTTGACCCATACATGGGACCCTAAAAAGTACTACCACTCCGGATGCAACAGATGCAGTTTAGTATCATACTCAGGACACTTCTATTTGGAGTGGGTTTTATATCTCTGCAGGAAATATAATCGGTATATTCTAAGCCTATACATAAGGGGACATATAAGTAAAGTTGGTGACCTTTAGTCGAGGGTGACCCCAAGTCTCCCTTTTCGATAGCTACTACACCAAGGTGTAGAGGAGAGCGCTACTCCTTTCACTAGATTGCTCCACTTTACCCTTGATCCGTACCTTATAATGCTGGATGTTAAACAAGGAGGTATCAGGTACCATTTTTTGAGTCTTTGGTATGACTCGACCTGGGATTGAACCCAGGTCTCCCGGGCCATTGGCGAACACTCTAACCATTATACCAATGTCCAGTCTTTTTAAGGGGACATATAATTAAGTATAAATTATGTTTGTTTGGTTGGTTGGTTTGGTTTTATGACATATCAACCATTGTGGGTTACTTAATGCCAAATCCATTCTTATACACATAAACAGTTCTATTGTGAACAATTCAGTTTAGCATAAGTATGCAGTTTAACTGCAAAAATAGTTCTATTGTGAACAATTCAGTTTAACATAGGAACATAGTTTAGTTTTATTTGACCCATAGATAGGACCCTATCAAGTGCTACCACTCCAGGCCAAAGTAAACCTTGGAGCGATGGCAATGAAGAGGTACTCCACATTCCCCTAAGCTCCAACATAACAGGGACCTCACCATCAGATTGTTTAGTTTCATAACTAGGACACTCGTAGGGGAAGTTTTACTCCTCTGCAGAGACGCAGTCGGTGTATTCTTCAGCTGTAGCCGACTGGGCCAAAATAAAAATTATAGGTATTGCAGAGGAATACTTGAAACCATATAACTGTAAATTATTTGTGTTAAGAATAGTTACATGAAGTAATGATTGTTTACTAAGGATTATTATCAGTTAGTTAAAACCATATAACTGAGTGTAAATGAAATAATTATTTGAGAATACATAATTGTGTATGAATTATTGGTATTTGATAGGAATACTTAAAACGTTACAACTCTCTGCAAATTATTTATTTTAGATAGAATATATAACTTTTTGCACAAGAACTTCATATAAAAAACTTCACAAAAAATGTAGATATGAATGTAAAATGTATGCAATTCCCTGATCCTTCAGTATAAAATTAATCTTGACGAGTTGATATGATGTTAACATCAATCACCCGAACATTTATTTCTGGTATTGGTGAGTAAATTAGATCTAATATTGACCTACCTTTGTATATATATATATATATATATATGGTGCATTTCCAGACTTTTTTGTACCGTCATTTAAAATTGTAGACTCTTAAAAATTCAGTATGTTATTGCTATCCATCTTATGAGATGACAGACCAATTTTTATGATTTCAGGTTCAAATGAACAGCTACAGTAGCTATTGGAATACACCCTACTAAAGCCTGATTGTCACAGCTGGTGAATGCAATCTGGACATGAGGACACTTTAGAAGAACGATATGCAATAAAATTCTGTTTATACTTGGAAAAAATGCCACAGAAATGTATGGAATGCTTCAGACTGCTTTTCGTCCATCTTCCATGAATCGAGCATCAGTTTTTGAGTGGCATAAGAGATTCAAGAAAGGCAGAGAGTCTGTGAGGGATGATGAGAGGTGTGCGAGGAGTAAGGAAGTCAATACACCAGAGTTGATTGGCCAAAGAGTTAGGGTTAGGGTTACTATGTTGAGGTTTTAAGGGAGTTCAGCAAGAGATTCCGTTGGAAGAGGCAAGCACTCTTCAAATCGGGTCAGTGGCATTTCCACCGGGACAATGCACCAGTCCACAACTCCATGCTTGTCACAGACTATTTGACCAAGATAGGCATCAAGATAGTTCCTCAGCCTCCCTGTCGTCCAGACCTTGCTTCCTGTGACTTTTGCTTATTCCCTAAGCTCAGAGGCTATCGTTACGAGACAATTGAGGAGATGAAAGAGGCAGTGACGAAGGTCATTGACACGCTCACTCAAGAGGACTTCCATGGGACGTTCCAGGAGTTGTTGGAACGGTGCAATAAGAGCATTGCAGCCGGAGGAGATTACTTCGAAGGGGACTTGAGTTTGATGTGTGTACTATCAATAAAAGTGCCCATACGAAAAAAGTCTCTAAACTCCTGAAATGATCCTCGTATACATATGTATATATATAAAGAGAGAGAGAGAGAGAGAGAGAGAGAGAGAGAGAGAGAGAGAGAAATATGAACAGAGGTTGGTTGATTGGTTCGGTGGTTGATTTCTTTATTCAATGGCATATCAAATTTCCTGGTTATTTACTGCCAAAGCCATCCTTCTACAAGAATAATAGTGGCACTATTTAACCTAATTATTAGTAAGCAATTGGACATTAAAATAGGACCGTTCACTCAAGAAGAACTCGACTCGGTTCTTAGAAAAATTAAAGATAGGAAAGCTGCAGGGCTTGACGAGATTCCCCCAGAAGCATGGAAGACCAGACAATTCGATGACATACTGCTCCGACACTGCAACGCAGTCTATAATCAAAATCCAATGGACAGATGGATGAAGGGATGCATCCTCCCCTTCCCTAAAAAGGGTGACCTCGGATTAGCCAAGAACTACCGAGGTATAACACTTACATCCATAGCAGCCAAAATCTACAATGCCCTACTAAGAAACCGCATAGAACCCAAAATCGACAACATACTTAGGAAAAACCAAAATGGCTTCCGAAGAAATAGATCCACGACCTCACAAATATTGACCATCCGTAGAATCCTTGAAGGCGTCCGAGCAAAAAACCTTCAGGCGACATTACTATTTGTCGACTTTACAAAGCCTTCGATTCTATTCACAGAGGGAAGATGGAACAAATCCTACTAGTGTACGGCCTACCAAAAGAAACCGTAGCAGCAATAATGATTCTCTATAGAAACACCAAAGTGAAAGTACGTTCACCGGATGGAGACACAGAATACTTCGACATTGTAGCAGGAGTACTACAAGGGGACACGCTAACCCCATACTTCTTCATCATCTGTTTAGACTACGTGCTTAGAACATCGATTGAAAAAATCAGAGAAAATGCCTTCGAGCTGACAAAAAAAAAAAGAAGCAGAAGGTACCCCGCAAAAACAATTACCGACGCCGACAACGACTACGCCGATGACATAGCAATACGGGCAAATACACCCAACCAAGCCGAAACACTACCGCATAGTTTGGAACGAGCCGCCGCAGACATTGGCCACCATGTCAATGCATACAAAACGGAATATATATGCTTTAATCAAACACGCGACATTTCCACACTAGAGGGAACCTCTCTGAAACTGGTAGACAAATTCACCTACCAAGGAAGCAGTGTCTCATCAACCGAAAAAGACATCGACACGCGGCTAACGAAGGCATGGACTGCTATCAATAAGCTATCGATCATATGGAAATCAGACCTGACCGATAAAATGAAACGCAGTTTCTTCCAGACAGCGGTCGTATCGATACTGCTGTACGGATGCACTACTTGGATGCTAACTAAACGGCTGGAGAAGAAGCTAGACGGCAATTACACAAGAATGCAGCGAGCAATATTGAACAAGTCCTGGCAACAACACCCCACTAGGTACCAACTATACGGCCACCTGCCTCCCATCACGAAAACTATCCAAGCTAGACGAACCAGACATGCAGGACACTGCTGGAGAAACAGGGACGAGCTCATAAGTGATGTACTACTATGGACCCCCACATATGGCCGAGCAAAAGCAAGACGACCAGCTCGAACATACGTACAGCAGCTATGTGAGGATACGGGATGTAGCCCTGAAGACCTTCCAGAGGCGATGAACGACAGGGAGAAGTGGCGAGAGAGGGTCAGAGATATCCGTGCTAGTGGCACGACATGATGATGATGATGATGATGATTTAACCTATAGTTTGGGGGTTTAAATGGTTCCATACCTTTCCCAAGACTATTAATCCGAAAGTGAACGTAACAACGCAACTAGAGTTCGAACTCTGTTACTACGATATCGTACTCCATCACGTTAGCCACAAGGCCATGGGGACTCCCTTAGATATGAACAAAGTGAGATACATTGCTGATTTTATAATGACAACTAATTTTAATTTGACATAATATAAAATTATTGAAAGTAGCACGATTCCTTTTTACTTATCAAAAATCCAAATGCTTAACGAAATTCTTCATGAGTTTCTCAAAAGAAGCCTTTCATTTTTCATCATTATTAATAATTTTGACTCGTATTATCCTTTATCTTCC
Source organism: Sepioteuthis lessoniana (assembly GCA_963585895.1). Taxonomy (NCBI): domain Eukaryota; kingdom Metazoa; phylum Mollusca; class Cephalopoda; order Myopsida; family Loliginidae; genus Sepioteuthis; species Sepioteuthis lessoniana. The sequence continues at coordinate 106,697 of CAUZXS010001441.1, read as the reverse complement.
TAATTTTGACTCGTATTATCCTTTATCTTCCTAATTTTGACTCGTATTATCCTTTATCTTCCTAATTTTGACATGTATTATCCTTTATCTTCCTAATTTTGACTCGTATTATCCTTTATCTTCCTAATTTTGACATGTATTATCCTTTATCTTCCTAATTTTGACTTGTATTATCCTTTATCTTCCTAATTTTGACTCGTATTATCCTTTATCTTCCTAATTTTGACATGTATTATCCTTTATCTTCCTAATTTTGACTTGTATTATCCTTTATCTTCCTAATTTTGACTCGTATTATCCTTTATCTTCCTAATTTTGACTCGTATTATCCTTTATCTTCCTAATTTTGACATGTATTATCCTTTATCTTCCTAATTTTGACTTGTATTATCCTTTATCTTCCTAATTTTGACTCGTATTATCCTTTATCTTCCTAATTTTGACTCGTATTATCCTTTATCTTCTTAATTTTGACTCGTATTATCCTTTATCTTCCTAATTTTGACTCGTATTATCCTTTATCTTCCTAATTTTGACATGTATTATCCTTTATCTTCCTAATTTTGACTCGTATTATCCTTTATCTTCCTAATTTTGACTCGTATTATCCTTTATCTTCCTAATTTTGACTTGTATTATCCTTTATCTTCCTAATTTTGACATGTATTATCCTTTATCTTCCTAATTTTGACATGTATTATCCTTTATCTTCCTAATTTTGACTCGTATTATCCTTTATCTTCCTAATTTTGACTCGTATTATCCTTTATCTTCCTAATTTTGACATGTATTATCCTTTATCTTCCTAATTTTGACTCGTATTATCCTTTATCTTCCTAATTTTGACTCGTATTATCCTTTATCTTCCTAATTTTGACATGTATTATCCTTTATCTTCCTAATTTTGACTCGTATTATCCTTTATCTTCCTAATTTTGACTCGTATTATCCTTTATCTTCCTAATTTTGACATGTATTATCCTTTATCTTCCTAATTTTGACATGTGTTATCCTTTATCTTCCTAATTTTGACTCGTATTATCCTTTATCTTCCTAATTTTGACTCGTATTATCCTTTATCTTCCTAATTTTGACTCGTATTATCCTTTATCTTCCTAATTTTGACTCGTATTATCCTTTATCTTCCTAATTTTGACATGTATTATCCTTTATCTTCCTAATTTTGACTTGTATTATCCTTTATCTTCCTAATTTTGACATGTATTATCCTTTATCTTCCTAATTTTGACATGTATTATCCTTTATCTTCCTAATTTTGACTCGTATTATCCTTTATCTTCCTAATTTTGACTCGTATTATCCTTTATCTTCCTAATTTTGACATGTATTATCCTTTATCTTCCTAATTTTGACATGTATTATCCTTTATCTTCCTAATTTTGACTCGTATTATCCTTTATCTTCCTAATTTTGACTCGTATTATCCTTTATCTTCCTAATTTTGACATGTATTATCCTTTATCTTCTTATTTTGACTCGTATTATCCTTTATCTTCCTAATTTTGACTCGTATTATCCTTTATCTTCCTAATTTTGACTCGTATTATCCTTTATCTTCCTAATTTTGACTCGTATTATCCTTTATCTTCCTAATTTTGACTCGTATTATCCTTTATCTTCCTAATTTTGACATGTATTATCCTTTATCTTCCTAATTTTGACTTGTATTATCCTTTATCTTCCTAATTTTGACTCGTATTATCCTTTATCTTCCTAATTTTGACTCGTATTATCCTTTATCTTCCTAATTTTGACTTCTATTATCCTTTATCTTCCTAATTTTGACTCGTATTATCCTTTATCTTCCTAATTTTGACTCGTATTATCCTTTATCTTCCTAATTTTGACTCGTATTATCCTTTATCTTCCTAATTTTGACTTGTATTATCCTTTATCTTCCTAATTTTGACTCGTATTATCCTTTATCTTCCTTATTTTGACATGTATTATCCTTTATCTTCCTAATTTTGACTCGTATTATCCTTTATCTTCCTAATTTTGACTCGTATTATCCTTTATCTTCCTAATTCTAGTTGCCAACCAAACAGAGAAAGAGGTGTTGAATGTCTTTAGAGGTGTTATTTGGATATTTGTGGTAAACTAGATGCTCTCGTAGATTGAGATGGCCAAACAGTTGATACGAAGAACTTTGGGGTTCGAAAAGAAAAATAGAAAATTGATAAATAAAATAAATAAATTAAATTCAAAAAGTGCCACAGTTCCCAGACACCTCTGACAGGAAGCGAAATCTGCGCATCCCTGATAGACAGACTAACGAGCACCAAAAAGAAACCCGTTCTCACTTCACTCTTCACCGTAGGACTGAAAAGACCGCTTCCACTCGACTGCCAGCCGGTAGCTCACGCGTTCACCTAGTCTCGGACTTGGGGGCAGGGAGCAGGTTTTGTCTCCTCTAGCAGCGGCCTCTATTGAAAAACACCAATTGGACATAACCACTGACCTTAAACTTACCACCACCGAAAATGACAAATACATTTTAACGCCTTGTCTGGGTAACGGACGTATTTCTACAAGTCCAAGAAAACATTTCTTCGCTACAGAATAGCCGTTTTAAACCCAAAAAATAAATTTGGAAATTAAAAGGTATCTTCTTCTTTTTCCTTCCTTCCTTAAATTTTCTTGCTGCCTTCCACAGACAAGAAAGCCAACAAGTTCAATGGAGTAAGAAGAAAAACGATGGAATCAGATAAGCTAAACTAAAATTCCACGATCACGATGACAACAACCTACGAAAACAAACAAGTAACCAACAAATCTTTTATTTCCCATAGAATCACACTTCTCCGAGGCAAAAGGAGGTGTGACTTCGAGTCTCGCCGCAAGTTTATAGTTTATCATATTTACCCAACCCCTCCGCTCGGGCAGGATATGACACAAGGTCAATTCTTAAGCGGAGTTAAACAGGTTTGAATCCAGAGTATTCCTTCTCCTAGGCTAGTTACCTCCCCAAGGCTGAAGAACCCAGTCTGTCCTACTATTTAGCCATAACCGGAGGGAGAATAATTGGATTTATTCCTTTCCCAAAGGGTATTAGTGCAATGTGAAATGCAATCAGTCTCGTCCAGGATTTGATCTCGTGTCGCCGTGTCCATTTCCTACGACGATAACCATTATACCACGGGCACCTCCTAAAAGTTTATGGTTTATGAAGCGCCCTTTTCTTCGCTGTCGTAGAAGTGTTGACTCAAGTGAGTTGCGATGAAAAGCTACTAAAACTTGGAAAATTAAGGATGATACAATTCAAAATTATAAATAATTTTGAGTATCATACAAATATTCTAATTTTCTATTGTTTTTTTTAACAAATACGATATGAAGTATTCCTATCAAATACAAATAATTTGCACTCAGTTTAATGGTTTCAAGTATTCCTCTCAAATGCTAAAAATTATATGGCAAAACGTAATTCTATTTAATAATAGTCAATTGTTTACACACATTTATATGTTTCAAGTAACTAATAATTGTAATCCTTAATAAACGATTATAACTTCAACTAATTATTGTTAATACAAATAATTTAATGTTATAAGGCATCAAGTATTCCTATCGAAAACTAATCATTAGATAAATCGATATGAGCCATAGATATAACTCTAACAGGTACTACCATAAGGCATTGAGAAGATTTATTGGTTATTATTTTCGTTGGTTGGTCTATGATCGTTTGTTTTAGGTTTAAGTATATGGCTCCATTGTCCTTCTTCTTACTCCAATTAACTTGTCGTCTTCTTTGTCTGTGGAAGGCTGCAAGAGAATTTAAGGAAAGAAGAAAAGAAAGAGACGAAGATACCTTTTAAATTTCAACTTTATTTTAGGATTTTTTTAGAGTTTTCCCGAACCAAAAGAAATATGTCACGTTTCCCAGACAAGGCGTTGAAATATATTTGTCATTTTCGATGGTGGTTATGTCCAGAGGATGTTTTTCAATGGAGGCCGCTGCTAGAGGAGACGAAGCCCGCTCCCACCCACAAAGTCTGGGACTGGGTGAACACGTGAGCTACCAGCTAGCAACCGAGTGAATGAGGTCATTTCAGTTCTATGGTGAAGGCTGAAGCGTGAACGGATTTCTTCTTGGTGCTCGTTAGTCAGTCTTTCGGGCATGTGCGGATTTCGCTTCTTGTCAGATGTGTTTGGGAACTGCTACACTTTTGTATTTAAAAAAAGATTTAATTAATTTCCACACTACCACTCCAGGTCAGAGTGGACCAAAGTTGCTCCACACTTCCCAGACCTCCAGAAGACGCATTGGTCTGGTGGGATCAGAATATTCTTAACCCTGATGACAGGATGAAGAAACTATTAGAGTTGCAATAAAAAGCAACAACAATAATATTAAACGAATCAAAATAAAAAGTCAAGATTTTTATCATTAATGGTTTTCGGACTATTGTCTTCATCTTTATTGTTATTTCCACAACGTTTCGACCGATATGTCCTCCGGCCTCTTTATGTATTTGTTGTCTAAATTTCTGAGACGAAGCTTGGTGATTTTTATCATTAAGGGTTTTCGGACTATTGTCTTCATCTTTATTGTTATTTCCACAACGTTTCGGTCGGTATGTCCTCGGGCCTTTTTCAAGCGCTTGTCGAACTCGAGAACCTTCTCGGAACTTCAAACATGTCCTTTATTGAATCCACGGGGGTCACCTGTTCTGATTCCGACAGGAATACTTGACACTTGTACTCGGTTATGGCTAACGGAATCAGAACTGGCAACCCCCGAGGATTCAATAAAGGGCGTAGTTTAAAGTTCCGTGTAGGTTCCCGAGTTCGACAAACACTTGAAGAAGGCTGGAGGACATATAGGTCGAAACATCGTGGAAATAACAATAAAGATGAAAACAATAGTCCGAAAACCCTTAATGATAAAAATCATCAAGCTTCGTCTCAGAAATTCAGACAACCAAAAAATCAAGAACTGTTTACTTTTGTGAACTATACAATATCAAGGATGTGTGTGTGTGCTTCTAATTGAAGTCTTTAAAATTTGATTTGATTTCTGTGTGAGAGGAAGAGAGAGGGAGCGAAAAAAAATTACTCAGCTTTTTGCTTAGATGTGGCACAAGACTGTATGAATTGAGTACCCAAAGAGACTCGAAGGTTTGGAAATCTAGCTTGCAAGCCATTATACCACCTGAGGTAGCCTAGAAAGAAAGGATGAAGAGTTATAGATTCTGACCATGTTGAAAGATAAGAGGAAAACAAGAAAATATGCCGAATAATTTTTTTTTAAATATATTTTGTTTGTTTTTATTAAGCTTGTGAGCAAATTTTAAAAAGCCAATGAACTCCGCTCTTTCGAAACTGAAGCAGATTTTGTAAATCGCTATCACCTGTCAGAAAGAACAGCTTTTTTTTTTTTTTTTTTTTTTTTTTTACTACAGAGAAACAACAACAAAAGTAGTTGTAAATTAAAAGCATCAACAGCTGGTTATCTTCTCGGTATTTTCTTTCTTTCTTTCTTTCTTTTTCTTTCTTTCTTACTTTATTTATTTAGTTTTTCCGTATCGTTTTTTCAATGCAATAATTCGCTGACCTTATCTCAATTGTCGTAAAAAAGAAAAAAGGAATAATGAAAGAAAGACCCAACGAATGAAAGGAAGAAAGATAGAACCTAACGACAGAAAGAAAGAAAGAAAGAAAGAAAGAAAGAAAGAGAAAAAAAAACCAACCCAACCAACGAGGAAAACGAATGCAAGAAAGAAAGAATGAAAGAAAAACCTAACGACCGAATAAAAGAAAAGAGAGAGAAATTCAAAGAGGATGTTAGATGAACATAGCAGTCATCCGGCCTCCCCTTTTTTCTACGACAGATGAATGAACGAAAGGCAATACGCTGAATAGTCACTTGAATGTACGGTAGCTTTTACTCACCAAAAATAAATAAATAAATGAAAATAACGAATTAACGTTGGATTTTTCCGTTATTTTCCTTTTCACTCACTCACAACGTGAAGCGATTTGCATACACACATAGTCAACGAGTCGGGATAACTAACAGTTGGATATACAAAAATCATTACTACTTGTGACTGAGTAAGAGAAACGTAACGTAGTAACTTGCTTGGAACGTATGAAAAGTAACGTTTCCTTTTTTTTTCTTTTCTTTTTTTCTTTTGCTTGCCCCTTTTAAGCGGACAAAAAGCAACTCTTTTCACTGCAAGTTTGTACCTTGACATTTTTGTTTTGAATAGGGATCATCAGTGACCTTCATTTACGTTTTGAGGGTGACTTTTAAAAGATAAAAAGTATTGAATTAAAAGAAAAAAAAAGAAAAGAAAACCATAACAAAATAAAGAATATACAACGAAAGAAAGAAAGAAAGAAAGAAAGAAAGAAAGAAAGAAAGAAAGAAAGAAAACTTTGGTGTAAAAAAGCCTTCGACTCGCCGATTCTAACACTTGTGACATTTCTTGGTCGGATCTCCAAAAGTTTTATTTTCAAATTAATTCATTCTGGATGTCACTGTGCAAAAACCGAAGAGATAAACGGTACTGTAATAATTCATTTCCATTTTCTTTCATTTTAAAAATTTCTTTTCTTTTATTCCCTTTTCTCCCTTTTTAATTTGATTCTTATATTTAAATAAGTAACTTTGAATAATCCAAAATTTATACCAAATTCAATGAACTCACACCAGGTGTCGTGATCA
>CAUZXS010001441.1:2500-95000 GCA_963585895.1 Sepioteuthis lessoniana | reverse complement strand
TCCGTACTGCATTTGATTCGCGCACAACCTAACACTTCCGTCGTGAGTAGGATGTGACACAAGGTCAGTTTTAAGCGGTGTAAAGCAGGATTAAATTCAGAGTTTTTCCTTCTCCTAGACTGGTTGTCAAACAAAGATTAAAGAAACCTATCAGTCCTTCTATTTACCAATAACTGAGGATTTATGGCAGATGGGTTCATGCTATTCCTAAAGGCATTAGTACGAAATGAAACAAGAACCGCTACGTCCAACATTTGAAATGGGGTCACAGATAGAAATAGATGTGTCATCGAATATTTGATATTGGTAGATTTAAATGGAAATATGAAGACAGATTGATTGACAGAGTAATGTGATTATATATATATATATGGTCGCTAACTTTACTTTACTTATATATATATATATATTGTCATCCACAGACAGACTGTTCCGTTCTATCAGAACTCTTCAGTGTGGCTAGACACGCAGGACGCTCGAAGCCAGGATCGAAACCCGTCCAACTTTACGTTAGACTAAGTCTCAGACCTTTCGGCCACCAAGCGGACCACGTTGGCTAAGGGAATTTTTAAGGTATTTATTTAGCAACAGCAGCAGCAGCCGTTTGTTTACATTTTTTATACCCTATCGGCTACCAAATTAATTTTCGAGCACTAATTACATCACATAGATTTGAAAGAGAACTTCACCAACGATAAAACTTTCACATTTTTTCGTTTCATTAATAAACTATAGATAAAATCATTATCTAAAGACCTTGTGTTATTTCATATATATATATATATATATATATATATATATATATACCATTCTCTGCTTATAATGAATATACTTTCTTTAGCCTTTATGAGTATTTGTTCTTGTGTGTATGTGTGTTTGTGTGTATCGTAATAAGCCAATTTTTACCCAGAGATTTATCCATACCTCCCACTAGGCAGGATTTGACACAAGGTCTTTTTCATTGTGGGGATTAGGGAGGGGAGGCCTCGCAAGAGTCCAGACTCGTAAATGCAGGTCATTGGTTCACTAGATCTGAAGGCCAGGTACAATAGGAACAATGTTAATCATTGTTAAACCCCCGGCACGAATGCCAAGTGGTCTTGCTGGTCATAGATTTACTAGACCTGAAGGTCTAGTGCAATGTGAATCTATGGTTTGTCATTGTTGCAACTTTGCACGACTGCCAGGTGATCGGATTTTTAACCTGAGACACAAAACTCTATGACTGAGAGCTATTGCATATTTTTATTCAGGGTCTCGGTTTGCAGTTGATTCATTATCTTCTTGTCGTGCCATCATATCCCTGACCCTCTCTTGCCAGCCCTCCCAATCATTCATCGCTTTCGGCAGGTCCTCGTTGCTACACCCCGTATCTACACAGCTGCTGTATGTAGGTTCGAGCTGGTCGCCCTGATTTTGCTCGGCCATGTGAAGGGGTCCATAGGAATACATCAATTATGAGCTCGTCCCTACTTCTCCAACAGTGTCTGGTTCGTCTAACTTTGATAGTTTTCATGATGGGTGGTAGGTGGCCGTATAGATGCTGCTTTGTGGGGTGTTGCCTCCAGGTTGATTGATAAAGCTGAAAAGTTCTCTTCATATTTGATGATTAGAGTTTGAGTCTAGGTAAAAAACTAGAATTTTGAATATTGATTTCCAAGGCAGAAAAGAAAGACAGGATCATTAAAATCTTTTATATATTTTTTTTTTCACTTAATAAATAAATATTCATTTATTTAAGATCTCTCTTACATCTTAAGTAAGAATCTTTAAATGGATTAACTCTCTTCATAAATGGCCCAGTCGGCTGAGGATGCAGAATACACCGACTGCATCTCTGCAGAGGAGTAAGACTCCCCCAAGAAGTGTCTTGATGACCCAGTCGGCTGGGGCTGTAGAATACACCGACTGCATCTCTGCAGAGGAATAAGACTCCCCCAAGAAGTGTCTTGATGACCCAGTCGGCTGGGGCTGTAGAATACACCGACTGCATCTCTGCAGAGGAGTAAGACTCCCCCAAGAAGTGTCTTGATGACCCAGTCGGCTGAGGATGCAGAATACACCGACTGCATCTCTGCAGAGGAGTGAGACTCCCCCAAGAAGTGTCTTGATGACCCAGTCGGCTGGGGCTGTAGAATACACCGACTGCATCTCTGCAGAGGAATAAGACTCCCCCAACGAGTGTCCTGTTTATATGACACTAAACAATCTGTTGGTAAGGCTCCACTAATGCTGGAGCTTTGGGGAATGCAGGTATCCCTTTATTGCTATCGCTCCCAGGTCCCCACTTGCCCGGAGTGGTAGCACCTGATAGGGTCCTATCTATGGGTCAAATAGAACTAAACTGTGTACTTATGCTAATAGAACTATTTACATGTTTAAAATGGATTTAGCATTAAATAACTTGCAATGTTTGATATGCCATAAAACCAAACCAAACTCGAATCTTTATATATATATATATATATATATATATATATAGTGCTATTGATGTAGCATATCCAATGACGATTTTTATGACTTTTGACTTTTGTTCAGATAGATAGGTGGGAACATATAGATTCAAAATAACACAACGTAAATAGATTTATTCTTATCTCTCTAATATGTATATATATATATGTGTGTGTGTGTTTGTGTGTGTGTGTGTGTGTGTGTGTGTGTGTGTGTAAATATGAATATATATGCATTTATATATGAACACGCAAACACACACACACATATATATATATATATAAAAGTATTTGGACAAGTACAAAATTTGTGATTTATTGCCTAAAATTTCTCTGACCATTAAGTATTTTCAATCGGTGATATTCAAAATAATTTACTTGTTTAGAAATTCTTCCAAATAGGCACTTGAATCTGCTTTTTAACTCCCTTTATCGATTCTGAACAAAATTTTAAAAAGATTCAACAAACTTGTTTTTGTCGTGTTTTTTTTTTTTTTACTCGTTTGTTTCTTTGGATTTTTAAAAAATCTTTTAACAATTTGATTAAATTCAACAAAAAAAATTTCGAAAACTTTAGCATTCAGACATACAAATTGGGGGATAATATTGAGATTGGAAGGCATACAAAAAAGAGCGACAAAAATAACAAAAAGAGTAAAAGATTACAGTACAGGTAGAGATTAAAGAAATCAGGATAAACTACTTTATAAGAAAGAAGAACGACAGATAATCTAATTGAAACCTTTCAAATTATTGCTGTAATTTCTAATTATGAGAGAAATATTTTCAATGTTTCTCCACGAACAAGAAATTTACTGTCAAGACAGATTTCAAAAACTTAATTTTTTTGCCATTAGAGTAATATATTTTTTCGGAAAAAAAGCCCGATCAGGTCAAAAACGACAATAGTTTTTTTTTTAAATTTCAATTTAATTTTTGGGAATTATTTGATGAATTACGAAACAGAATTTAATCTGTATATAAATATTGTATTAAGAATGTATATATTCCGTGTAAATATTGTAAATAGTTTTTTTAGGTTGATGTGAGAAGAAAGTAAAAATTGGAGATGCCCAAGGAGGCGTGACAAACAAATGAATAAGAACCACAAAATATCACGAAATAAACATTCTTTGTTATGCTGACTGTAATAAAAAAAATTGGTTCTTGTTAAAGTTTCGTATTTTTAATTCCCAAATTCCAGAACCTCTCTTAAGATTCTGGTAAATCTTTACAATACTGAAACCGAGTTACTCTTAATTCTTTCTCAAATTTCGAACTGGTTATGGTAAGAGTTTTGGGCACAGTTTCAAGTACGCCAACTATTATGGGAATGACCGTAACCTTCATATTTGATAGTTTTCTTAGTTCCGGGTGGAATCCTGGTATTTTTCCAGTTTTTCGCTTATATCTCTCATTATGAACCCCTGGTAGAACTATCTCCACAGTTTAGCAAATCCATTTTTAATTTTTTTCTTTACGACTATCAAATCCAGTCTGGTCGCTCTGATGGGGTGAACGGTGCCAAAAGTTTTAGTGTATCATATTCCTTTTATTTTCTAAGACAACTTTTGGTTTGTACTGTTGCGATTATTATTATTATTATTATTATTATTATTTCATTCTTTGCGAAGTTTTCATACTACTTTTAACTGATGGGCTTACACTGGTGACTGAGTGACAGCAAGTCTCCTCTGGTCTTCAGGACTCTTCTGAGAATTCTAGCAGATTTTAATGCAGTGGTCTCAATTCGGATGGTCTCGATTCTTTCTCTGATTTCCAATTCCTTCTGCTTTCATCCGAAGCCTTTGGGAATCGTTCCAAGTGCACCCACTACAACTGGTAGCACCGTCACCTTTATGTTCCATAGTTTTTTTTTTTAACTCTCCAGCAAGATCCATATATTTTTCTTTCTTTTTGTTTTATTTTATTTGGTCCACTAGATCCATTAGATAACAAATTCCTTTTTCTTTATTAATAGGAGGATGGGTCTTCAGGTCAGGATTGGGTGATTCGTTTTGTTGTGGAGTAGCTGCATCCCCTCCCAACACACACACACGAGATAGACTAGTCTAAAAACTATTTAAAGACTGTCTGTAAACAAATAGCACTAAAGCTATTTCCATTGAGTGAGAGTTCACTTAAGCGAGCCTTGCGATTCGGGTCACAGGTCGGCCGTGTTGCTCGCTACTCGGATCGGTTCGTGTTGCGTGGTCGTGTGGTCTTGCTATGTTGATCAATGCTACCTGGCATGGATACTGGGAAGCCGGCATCCATGTAAAGCGCACTGAGACCGGCACTCCTTGGGGCTCAGGAAACAGTTTCCTCCGGCTTTCAAATGCTTCGGCAGGGCTTGGTCTATCGCCTAGGGCTTGAGATACTCTTTAGGGGAATGCTCGCGGGGCTCAAGGCATTTTGGAACCGCCGGGCGTGTTTGATCTACGGTCTTGTGCTTGGCTCCCACGTTAAAAAAGCCTTGTGTCAAACTTTGGCATCGTGAGATGCTGATCAAATACCACTAAGGTTATTTACAATAACGTACTAAACAGTGTAACGCATTCTCTCTGGGTTAAAATAACTCTTATTTTACATATGAGTAGTCCTTATTTATTTCACGACACAACATCTGGCTAAGATGATTCGGATGTTAAGCGCAACCAACATCTGGCTAGGAAGATTCGGGTGTTAAGTGCGACCAACATCTGGCTAGGAAAATTCGGATGTTAAGCGCAACCAACATCTGGCTAGGAATTCGAGTGTGAAGTGCAACCAACATCTGGCTTAGAAGATTCGGATGTCATGTGAAACCAACATCTGGCTAAGAAGATTCGGATGTCATGTGAAACCAACATCTGGCTAAGAAGATTCGGAGGTTAAGTGAAACCAACATCTGGCTAATAAGATTCGGAGGTTAAGTGAAACAAAGATCTGGCTAAGAAGATTTGGATGTTAAGCGCAACCAACATCTGGCTAAGAAGATTCGGAGGTTAAGTGAAACCAACATCTGGCTAATAAGATTCGGAGGTTAAGTGAAACAAAGATCTGGCTAAGAAGATTTGGATGTTAAGCGCAACCAACATCTGGCTAAGAAGATTCGGAGGTTAAGTGAAACCAACATCTGGCTAATAAGATTCGGAGGTTAAGTAAAACAAAGATCTGGCTAAGAAGATTTGGATGTTAAGCGCAACCAACATCTGGCTAAGAAGATTCGGAGGTTAAGTGAAACCAACATCTGGCTAATAAGATTCGGAGGTTAAGTGAAACAAAGATCTGGCTAAGAAGATTTGGATGTTAAGCGCAACCAACATCTGGCTCGGAAGATTCGGATGTTACGTGCAACCAACATCTGGCTAAGAAGATTCGTATGTTAAGTGCAACCAACATCTGGCTAAGAAGATTCGTATGTTAAGTGCAACCAACATCTGGCTAAGAAGATTCATATGTTAAGTGCAACCAACATCTGGCTAAGAAGATTCATATGTTAAGTGCAACCAATATTTGGCAACGAAGATTCGAATGTTAGAAAATTTTCAGGGAAATACCAACATTTTGGACGACTCAAACACACAGTAATTCTAAGTCTGCATAACAGGTTGACTTTGTTAAATACAAGAATTTTATTTGTTCAGTAATTCTTATTTACAAAAAAAAAAATTATTGTGTCAGTTGAATTTCGTTTCTATGAAGAAATATGGAGGATTTCAAAGAAGCAATGATGGAATTCATGAAAATCCAGAACGAACGTTTAAAAGAGCAGCGATGATTGAACCAAGAACACTATGAAAAATAAAACGATTAGAAAAAAAATGCTCGAACAATTAGTGTTGAAAAAAGAGTAAACAATGCAAATTCTTTTTCGCCAGACTTGGTAAAAAAAATAATCGGTGAATTTTAGAATTGTCCTGAGGGAGAGGTAACTTTTGCGACGTATTTTCGCCGTTATGAAGAGGTTTTCAAAAGATTGCGCTATATGTTGCTCGGGAAATTCGGTTAAAGAGGACACGAAAAGTATGCTAACTATATACTTCCGAGAAATCCTGTAAAAATATCGTTTGAGGAGAAAATATTTAGGGTGAAAATTTCCCTATTCAACACAATATGGCAGTGCTTAAACCTGGCAAAAAAGTAGGGAAGATTATTCTACTTTTTTCTGGGATTATCAGTTGAGATTGTGAAAGGTTCAAATTAAAAGAACTTACCACCGATATGTTTAAATGCTTGATTCTTGTACAAGGACTGATGACGTCGGAAGATGGTAAATTTAGAACCAGAATTTTCTCTAAAATTGAACAAAATCCTAAAATCAATCTTTCTTGAAATAGTCGCAGAAGAATGCGAACGAATAGAAAATCTTCGTCCCGGGATGGGGAAGATTGAAGAACGTGACACGTCAAAAATAGATGCAGTGAAGCAAAAACAACATAAAGAAAAAATTGCCCGTAAAATAAATCCTTGTTATGGCTGTGGACATATTCGTTATTATAAAGAATGTCCATTTAGAAGGAATGAATACTTTAATTTGTGACCAAAAAGGTTCACACGCATAAGCATTGCAGAAAGTTGGAAAATAAAAAGAGGGCAAAAATGAAAATACAGTTAACTCAACTAAAGCGGAAAACACAAAAATAAAAATGAAAAGAAAGTTTGTGAAAGTAGAGATGAACAATGAAAGGTTAAGTTCTAATTGGATACTGGTTTAGATGTGACACTGATAAATGAACAAACTAGGAAGAAAATTGGCAAACCAACTCTATTAAAGACGGAAAAAATTGCACATGGCATGACAGGAAGTAAACTAAGATTTGTAGGTGAATATTATACAAATGTAATATTTATGGGAAAAACTTTAAGATTAAAAGGATTCGTTATGAATCGAATCCAGAACTTGTACAGTTTGGCTTGGATTGAGTCATTCGACCTTTTGACAAACCAATTAAATCGTTCTACTATAGTGTCAGCGTTAATTCAAACAGCGTAGAATCTTTTTTAATTAATAATAGAATTCCCTGAAATTTTTTCTGGGGGTCTTAGAAGGTACACAAAAGCTAAAACGACATTCAAAATTATAGAGAATATGACGCCTAAGAAAAATACCATTTGCAGCCGAAGCTTCGATTAGCAAAGAATTAGACCCCTAGGAACAAATAGGTGTGTTGACCAAAACGGACTATAGAGAGTGGGCAAGTCCTACCATTTACGGGAAAAAGAAAAATAATAAAATTAGGACGGGTGCAGATTTTTCTACGGGATTGACCGAGTTTTTGGAAACATACAGTTACCCTCTGCTAAGTCCGGAAGACATAATTTGCGCATTTAAGTGATGACAAAGTGATTTCAAAACTGAATTTGTCGGAAGCAAACCTCCAGATTCCGGTCGACGAAGAATGTGCGAAGAATTGTATAAAAACTATAAAAACGCTTAAATGTCTGAATAGATTCGACAGACTGCCATTCGGAATATAGATCGCACAAGGCATTTTTCAGCAAATCGTAGATACGTTATTGAAAGAAGTTGATTTCGCAATAGTCCCCCTTGACAACCTAATTAAGAGTGAAAGCCGAGATAACATGACGAGTATGTCAAAGAAGTTTTTGAGAAAAATAATGGAATATGCGTTGAAACTTAGTTTGGATAATTTTTTTAATTCAAAATTAAGTATTTGGGACATGTTATTAATGTAAAAGGCCCATCAAGATCGAGTGCTATAAAGAACATGCCTGCCCCCCCCCACACACACACACACAAATGTGTCACCTCCACAAGCATTCATAGGACTAGCAAAGTACGACAGTAATTTTAACCCAAATATGCACATATTAAGAGCTCATCTAAACAAATTATTGAAAAAAGATTCAAAATGGAACTGGAGTACCGAATATCAAAGTGCTTTTGAGGAAATAAAAAAGTAGTCTCAGGTCTGACGCATTACGACCCAAAGAAGGATATTATTGTTGCAAGTGACGCTAGCAATTTGGGTTTAGGAGCCGTAATATTGCACAAAGAAACCAACGGCCAAGTAAAAATGATACGTCGAGAACCTTATTGCCAGCTGAAAAAAAGGAACAGCCAAATCGAAAAAGAGTCTTTAATTTTTGCGGTAAAAAGCTCCATAGATTAATTCATGGAAGAAGTTTATCTCCAAACAAACCACCGACTGTTACTATTTATTTTTGGTTCCAAATAAGGGATTCCATCACATACTACACATCGACTTCAGGAATGGGGAACAATACTGTTAATTCATAATTTTAAGGTAGAGTTCCTACCGTCAAAGAGATCAGGACATGCGGGTGTGTTATCTAGGTTAATCCCCAAACCATGTGAACCATTTTTTCGAAAATTGTAATAGCAACCCTAAGATTAAAAATAGAAATAAATAGCGTGCTTTGCAACACCATACTGGAATTACCTGTGGCAATCCAGGAGAATAGGGATAAAGTAAAAATAGACAAATATATCACAGAGAAAAAGAAACAAATTATCGACCAACATTACAAAAAGATTGATGGTGAAAAGATGTTTTCCATCTGTGATAGAATTTTGATGTACGACGAAAAAGAATATTAAAAGACTTCCATACCGGTCATCCCAGTATTTGCGAGAGTACAAGCTTTAATAGAAAAGCTATGTTGGGTTTTGTTTTTTGGCCGAAAGAAATGGAAGAAAATGAAGAAAATCCTGCTGAAGTTCTGCGATATAGCAAAAACACCACTAGTGAAATTTTCCCCGTGACAAAAGATGGACAGACCTTGGTGAAAGCTGTAAATAGATTTTGCAGGTCTAGTGAAGGGACAATATTATTTAATAGTGGTTGACAACTTCTCGAAATAGCCAGAGGTGATGAAATGTAAAAAGTCTACGTGCAGTGGTACAATTAGAGTTTTGCATGAAATCTTTGCTAGATTTTGTATTCCTAATACAATTGTGTCGGATGATGGGACACAATTCATGGCAAATGAGTTCAAAGATTTTTGTAAAGCCTTTTTGATTCTACACATTACTACCACACCATATCATCCGTCATCTAATAGACAAGCAGAAAGATTTGTAGATACTTTCAAGCGAGCATTAAAAAAGTCGGATGGAAACTAATCCGTAGACGATATCCTATAACTTTTAAGGGTATACCATGAGACACCGAACCCAAGTACTACTTCAGGATTGTCACCAGCGAAAGAAATAATACCTGTGTTCGATAAACTATTGCTAAAGGAAAATAATAAACCAATAAAGAAAAAAACAGATAAAAAATCCAGTATACTAGAAAACATTTTCTTTAAAGAATACAGAAACGGAAAAGAAATCTGGAAGGCTGATGTCATTGATAAGCGTATTGGGAGATTAATGTATATAACTAAAGACCCGAAAAAGACAATTAAAAGACACCACAACCCGATCAGGAAAAGTTACTCGGAGGATATAAATAACTAAAAGAAAGAATCGATGAAGGTTATCTATGACTTATTCAATGTAGCGATGCTTTTGTCAGCTCCTGAGGAAAAATGTTCAAATAAACGGAAAAGGACATTTTCAGGGACTGTGGAAATAAACCCGATAAAGAAAAAATATAACTTCCAGAGGAAGTAGTCAATTTAAAAAAAAAAAAGGGAACGTTGTGGAGTATCTGGAAACCCCACCACCACAAGATAGACTAGCCTAATGACTATTTTAAGATTGTCTGTAAGCAAAGACGACTAAGGTTATTTACAATAGTTGGCGTACTGAACTGTGTACCGTATTCTCTCTGGAATAAAATATCCCTTATTTTACATTTGTGTCGACCTTACTTGTTTTACGACACAACGGGTTCGTATATCAAAATCCTAGAGAATTTTATGAGTCTTATGTTGCAGAACAGATTCTGGAGTGTGAATGACATTAAGTCTCTTCAAGTCTCCTCGACTCTTCTCTATTCTGACTAATGCTATAATTTGGATGGTCTCGATTTCCAATTCTTCCAGACTTTGGAGACCGTTCCGAGCACACCATTTATAATTGGTATCACCGTCACTTTCATGTTCCATAACTTTTTTTTAGTTCCCTCGCGAGGTCCGAGTACTTCTCTCTCTTTTCCTTTTCTTGGATTTTCACTCTGTGATCCGTCGGGGCGACGAAGTTCAGCAGGTTCTCTCTTTTTTTTAATTATCACAAGTTCTGGTCTTCTGGCCAGGATTAGGTGATCTGATTTTATGTCAAAATCACAGATTTAGATTTTGTTGTTTTTCTGTTTGGATTCATGTTTGCATTGTACATACAGGTGTTGCTGTCATTAGCCTTTCTTCGCACTGTTTTGTGCATTTCTTGAGTCTTTGAGTTGTTGCATCTACGCAATCCTCAATGCCCACGAGTTCTCATCCTCCTCATTTTTTCAACTCATACAGTCTATGTTATCTCTCAGGTGTAAGACCGCGTGCATCATCATCAGTTTTCTCATCTTTTGATCCATTTGATGGAGGGGACCCCGTGGTGTAGTGGTTAAGGTGTGGAACTGCGACAACATAGTAAGTGAGTTCGAACTCTAGTCGCATCATTACGTTCACTTTCGGACTAATACCTTTGGGAAAGGTATGAACTTCATTCACCCTGTTATGGATTAAATAGTACGACTATTGTTCTTCTACAAGGAAAGCTTTGGCATTAAATAACCCATGAAATGTTGATATACCATTTAACAAAGAAACCAACCAAAACCAAAATATTTTATGGTATACGCTTCAAATATTTCCAAGTATTTGTAATTTTCTTTTTCTCCGAGAGTCCTGATGTTTTCCTGTTTTGGTACTTTTCTGTTGGTTCTCGCCCCACTCCCTTTTTTCATTATCAACATGGCACATTTTTCAATCCCGAATTCCATTCTTAAATAAGAATTTCGAGTTCTTTTTTTATTTTTGGCTAATAAGTTGATATCATCTATATACATTATCATTGCTGGGAGGCTAAAAGGAATGAACTCCCTTGTCACAGGGTTTGAGGAACTCTCCTACGTCACGATTCTTTTTTTGTCCAGCTACAGGATGAACTGGAGAATCTAGCCTCTTTCCCGGACAGAATCTAGCCTCTTTCCCAGACAGAACTTGAGAAGAGCAGACGTAGTAGTTTGCCCCTCAGCGGTGAGCACATGAGACCTCCCTCCTATATTTTCCAAACCTGAGAAGACTAAGTGATTTTCACCTTTATGCTGTATGGACTTTTCTGCTTGTTCTTTGAACGCTTGTGACTCGGGTATAGCTTGGGACAAGAGCTTACTTCCCTAATCATATTGTGTACAGTTAAATGTCATTATATCAATTGACTTGTTCTGTTTCCCACCGAATATTCTATGTTAGGTTATTTGTTTTGGGCTAACCTAATGTATTATAAGAAACGGGGTGTTATCTATGAGTCAACACCTTGTTAAGAACCTATCGTGGTGTAATGGTTATCGTCGTTGGAAATGGACACGGCGACACGAGTTCAGATCCTGGACGAGACTGATTGCATTTCACATAGCACTAATACCCTTGGGAAAGGTATGAATCCCATAATTCTTCCTCCAGCTATGGGTAAATAGTAGGGCAGACTAGGTTCTTCAGCCTTGGTGAGGCAACTAGTCTAGAAGAAGGAAAAGTCTGAATTCAAACCTATTAAACTCTGCTTAAAAATTGACCTTGTGTCATATCCTGTCCAAGCGGAGGTGTGGGTAAATATGATTAAGAACCTATCATCATGAAGGCGTGCCAATAGCATGAATTTCCTTCACACACAAACACACACTCTTTCTCTCTCTCTCTCTCTCTCTCTCTCTCTCACCATCCATTCCTATCAGCTATTGCTCTTATTCGTTCTTCTAGACGGCATCTAGTGTTCGTGCAGAGCAAATGAATATTTCCCTGCCGGTCGGCCAGTATTCATGTGTCAAGTGTTTCCATAGTAGAACGTCACTTATGAGTTTCTGTTGCTGTATCCAGTATGTCTTGTTCATCTTACTTGGAGGATTTGTGAGATGAGCGGTAAGTGGCCGTAAAACTACTGTTTTGTAGGATGCTGCTTCCAGAATTTGTTCAGAATAGCATGCAACATCCTTGTGTAGTTTCCATCCAGCTTTTTGTGCAAGTGCTTCCTTAAAGTCAAGATGGTGCAGTCATACAGTAGTACTTATACGGCTAAAATTCGGAAGGATTTCCCTTTTATTTTATCAGAGAGATCAGATTTCCATATAATCCATAACCTGTCAATAGCAGTCCACGCCTCTACTATGCGTATGTTGACATTACTTTCCGTAGATAAGATATTGCTACCGAGGTATGTAAAATGATCTACTAATTTTAGAAACTTACCATTTAGTGTGGAGATGGCACCATCTCGTTTAAAACACATGAACTCTGTTTTATCCGAGTTTACGTTGAGACCAATGCTTCTTCCTGCCTACTCCACCCTCTGCAGCAAAGATTCGGCTTGAGCAGATGTATTTTTCAAGAAGCGCTAGATCATCTATATAGTTTGTAACCATGATAGTTTTTTACGGGATATCATTTGCTTCTTGCCTTTTTTGTGTCTGTGTGTCTGTGTGAAGCTATTTTCTTTCATTAAGTCTATTGTCTTTCGTAGTAAGTAATCTTGGCAGATTATAAATAGAAGTGGTGTTAATGTATCTCCTGGCAAGACTCCAATGACAAGGCTAAAGAATTCAGTCACCATCAAGTGAGTGAGCCATTATTTTCGTGTTTTATGAAGCATCATTATAATGGTAACATTTTCTTTGGGGAGATCATATGCTAAAAGTATTTATTCCATCTTTACTCTGTGTATGGAATCAGATACCTTGGAGAAATCTACAAACAAAAGTGTTGCCTCGAGATTCTTGCACGTAATCCTTCGATGGTTCGACAAATAGTCAAAATCTGAAAAGTTGTGGATCGACTTCTCTGAAAACCGTTCTGATTATTGCTAAGAACTTTCTCAACTTCAGGTCGAATACGATTGAGAAGCTGTCGAATATTTTTAACATTTTCAGACCATATCACTGGCGTTTTTGTAGCCTGTTCATGCCATGGTTACATTTTTCCGACATGTTTTTACCTCCTTGAGGATGTGCTTAAACTTATGATCATTATTATTTAACTTTCGTTTTTATTTTCGGTCTCTTACGATCCTTCGGCGGATCTTTACCAAAGACCAAGGATGAGGGATGGTAGTGATTATATGTATTCTATGTATTTATAGTTTTTGTTGCCTCTTTTCGGTGATATTTAACAGTTGTATTGATATTACTCTCCTAAAGAGATTATCCGTTCCTCATAATGCAATTTTATTATTATGTTACTCCTTCGGGAGTTTTTCACACCAGCGTCAGCTGATTGTCTTTCACTGGAGTTTGAGTGACCTCAATTCTCCGCACATCTCCAGGACTCTTTTCAGTATTCTGACCGATCGTAGTGCTGTAGTCTGGGTGGTCTCCACTTGTCCTCTGGTTTCTAAGTCTTCCAGTCCCTTTACAAAGCCTTTAAAGATTATTCTGAGCGCACCAGTTACAATTGGTATCATCATCACTTTCATGTTCTGTAGTTGTTTTTTGTGGGTTCTTTGTTGTTGTTATTTTTTTTTTTTAGTTCTCTGTCAATGTCTCATCTCTTTTTTTTTCTTTTTTTGTTCTTTTTTTTTCTCTATTATTTTTACTCTGTGGTCTGCCGGAACGGCAAAGTCCACTATAAATTAAGGGATCTGTTTGTATCTCAAAATCACAGAGAATTTCATACGTTTCATTCTCGAGAACGGATTCTGATTTGTGCATAAACCATTTATTTGAATGTTCAAATTTCAATTTCTTGCACGATTCCCAATGGATCACCTTCCCCAACCAGATGTGTCTAGTCTTATCCTCCTTTTGTGCTAATTTGCTACATTCGTTTATAATGTGATGAATTGTTTTGTCTATCGCTACAAAATCTACATTTGCTATTCTGTTGCGTGTTATCTATTTTTTGCTTTAACGTAGTTGTTCCTTTTGACGTTGTTTGTGCTACTGTTAGAAGACATTCAGTTTCTCTCTAAAGGTTTCCTTTTCTTAGCCATTTCCAGGTCCTCTCGTGTGAAATTTCCCATTTGTCGTTTGAAATATCCATACTATTGTTTTTCTTCCCATTTCTGTTTCGGAGTTATTGTTGTTCTATTGACCACTAAGTTATATTTGTTTCTGGTCGATATGATTAGTCTTTCTTCGCTCATTTTTATGTATTCTTCGAACCCTCGTATCGAGACCCCTCGTATCGAAGAATATATTTTAAAAAAGAGCAAAGAAAGACTAATCACAGTTTATGTATTCTTCAAACCCTCGTATCGAGACCCCTCGTATCGAAGAATATATTTTTAAAAAGAGCAAAGAAAGACTAATCACAGTTTATGTATTCTTCGAACCCTCGTATCGAGACCCCAAGCCACATTGGAGTAAGAGGGAATGAAAGAGCAGACTCGGCTGCTAAATCGGCCTTAGATCTGACGCCCGATAAATCCAGGATTCCATATACTGACATGAAAACAACAATTAATAAATTCCTTCGCACAAAATGACAACAACAATGGAACAATAACATCCACAATAAACTCTTCCAAATTCAGCCCACCTTGGGAGAGTGGAGACCAGCATCGAGAAAATCAAGAAAAGAACAAGTTGTTATATCCTGATTGCAAATCGGTCATACAAGGCTTACTCACGCTTTCATTTTGAAACAGGAACCACAACCACAGTGTTTGACCTGCCAGACAACTTGCACGGTTAAACACATTCTTATAGAATGCAGAGTTTTCGCTGTTATCAGAAAGCGATTTTTCAAATTAAATAGCTTAACCGATCTGTTCGAGAACGTCAAAATAGATGATGTTCTGTCCTTCTTGCGAGAGACAGAGTTGTACCAAAAAATATGACAACTTAAAACTAGTTAATCTTGTATAAACAAATGAAATCCTGCTAATAGAAAATTTTATCTACCTTAATATTTGTTTTGAAATCTCTGGTTGAATATGTATGTATATATAGACAGAATTTGGCGTTAAATGACCTACAAGGGTTGATATGCCATAAAACCCAAACAACCAACCAACCTTCGTATCGATGCATCGATACTATCTTCAATGCCGGCTAATCCTCTTCCCTCTTCTTTACTTGACATACAGTCTGTCTCTGTCATCTCTGGGATGTAAGGCCTTATGCATCGTCATTATTTTTCTTGTTCTCTGATCCATTTGTTGAAGTTCTTCACTCGTCCACTTAAAGAATAGTCCCGAGTAACTAACGAGATGGTCAGTCCAGGTGTTTACTCCTTTGATGAAATTCCTGCTGTAGAGTTTGGTTCTGGAAAGTTTTCTCCTTGGCCTGAGATACTCTTTAAAATTTCTTCTTTCTTCTCCACTTGTTTGATGGTGTCCGCTTCCAATTTTCCCAAGTACTTGTCATCATCATCATCATCATGTCGCGCCGCCTGCGCGGATATCCCTGACCGTCTCTCGCCATTTCTCCCTATCATTCATCGCCTCCGGCAGGTCTTCAGAATTACAACCCGTGTCCTCACATAGCTGCTGTATGTAAGTTCGTGCTGGTCGTCCCACTCTTGCACATCCATGAGTGGGGGTCCACAGGAGTACATCGCTTATGAGCTCGTCCTTGCTTCTCCAGCAGTGTCCTGCGTGTCTGGTTCGTCGAACTTGTATAGTTTTTGTGATGGGGGGCAAGTGTCCGTATAGTTGGAGTCTCGTGGGGTGTTGTCGCCAGGACTTGTTTAATACTGCTCTCAACATTCTTGTGTAATTTCCGTCCAGCCTCCTCTCCAGCCGCTTCGTAAGCGTCCATGTGGTGCATCCATATAGCAGTATCGACACAACCGCTGCCTGGAAGAAACTGCGTTTCATTTTATCTGTTAGGTCCGACTTCCATATGATCGAGAGCCTATCGATAGCTGTCCATGCCTTCGTCAGTCGTGTGTCGATGTCCTTCTCGGTTGATGAGACGCTGCTTCCTAGGTAGGTGAATTTGTCGACTAGTTTCAGAGAGGCTCCGTCTAGTGTGGCAATGTTGCCTGTTTGGTTGTAACACATATATTCGGTTTTGTTTGCATTGACATGTAGGCCAATGCCAGCTGCAGCTCGTTCCAGACTATGTAGTAGTGTCTCTGCTTGATTAGGCGTATTCGCTAGTAACGCCAAGTCATCAGCGTAGTCGGCGTCCGTGATTGTTTTTGCGGGGTACCTTTTGCTTCTTCTCTTAGTCAGCTCAAAGCCATTTTCTCTGATTTTGTCGATCGAAGTCCTAAGCACATAGTCTAGACAGATGATAAAGAGGTACGGGGCTAGTGTGTCTCCTTGTAGTACTCCTGCAACAATGTCGAAGTATTCCGTGTCTCCATCTGGTGAACGTACTTTTACTTTGGTGTTTCTGTAGAGAATCATTATCGCTGCTACGGTTTCTTTTGGTAGGCCGTAAGCTAGTAGGATTTGCTCCATCTTCCCTCTGTGTATGGAATCGAAGGCCTTGGTAAAGTCGACAAATAGTAATGTCGCCTGTAGGTTTTTTGCCCGAACGCCTTCCAGGATTCTACGGATGGTCAGTATTTGTGAGGTTGTGGATCTATTTCTCCGGAAGCCATTTTGGTTTTTCCTAAGGATGTTTTCCATTTTGGGTTCTATGCGGTTTCGTAGTAGGGCATTGTAGATTTTGGCTGCTATGGATGTAAGTGTTATCCCTCGGTAGTTCTTGGCTAGTCCGAGATCGCCTTTTTTAGGGAATGGAAGGATGCATCCCTTCGTCCATCGTTCTATCCTATTTTGACTATAGACTGCGTTGCATTGGCGGAGCAGTATATCGTCGAATTGTCTCGTCTTCCACACTTCTGGGGGGATCTCGTCTAGCCCCGCCGCTTTCCTATTTTTAATTCTTCTGAGAACCGTGTCGAGTTCTTCTTTGGTGAAAGGACCTAGTTTTACGTCTAATTGCTTACTAATAATTCTGGTGATCGGTTCATCCGTTATTTCCGGTGGGTTTCCTAGTAGATTTTTGAAATGCTGTTCCCACAGTTTTATTCTTTCTTGTTGGCTTGCAGCTTTCAATTTTGCTTTGGCTGTGCTCTTCCTTCCACTTACTTCGTTTATTGTTTGCCAGGCTATCCTGGATTGTCTATCTTCCACCGAGTCTCTAATCTTATCTATCTGATTTTGTACGTATTCTGCCTGTTCTTTTAGGTATATTCCTGTTAATTGATGTTGCGCCTTTTCTAGTTCTCGTGCATTTGTATTTGTTGGGTTCTGTTGATAGTTTTTGGAGGCAGTCTTCACAAGTGCACGTTTTTCTCTAGCTGCTAGCGTTTCCCAAGGGACTCTATATTTAGTTCTAGGTTTTGTTGGAATACACTTTTCTGCCGCCTCCAGGTGTGCTTCTACAAAATTTTCATATTCGTCATTTGGGGTGCCTATTTCTACCTTCTCTTGTAGTGCTTCGAATCTGTTTCTTAATTCTAATGCATATTTATCTCTAATATCTCTGTTGTTGAGTAGGGCCCAGTCATAGTGCTTGGTCGTCGCTTTACGTGTGGCGTTTTTTCTTAGGCTTAGTCGTACTTTGGCCGTAACTATTCGATGATCGGAGGACACACCCTCGAAGGAGGAGTATGCCTCGCAATTCATCGCACTATTCTTCCATTTCCTGTTTATAAGGACGTAGTCTATCTGTGCTTTACTCTTATTCGCGTATGTGTAGGTCCATAATTTCCCCTCCCTTTTTTGAAAGTTTGTATTGAGGCAGGTTAATCTATTTTCTATCATGAAATCTATTAAATGCTGTCCATTCCTGTTAGACGCGTAGTGTAGGCTGTATTTGTTGTGTCTGTTTTTCCCGATTTGTGCATTCATATCTCCGCCAATGATAAGCAGGTTGTGTTTCGGAATGCTACGTACTAGGGAGGATAGATCTTCGTAGAAGGTGGCTATTTCGTTTTCTTCGCTAACATTGGTAGGGCTGTAGCAGGAGATAATTGTTGCTTTGGGGTTGCCATTAAACGTTGCGGCCATCATCCTAGGTTGTATTCTCTCAATGCTGTTCAGTGTTTTTAACGCTCTCGGTCCTAGAAGTATTCCCACCCCTCCTACCGATGCATTGACAGAGTTTTTCCATGCCGATACAGTCACCAGCATCCATCCATTTCCAGTTTCGTGATACTTGATATCTTCGGTGTGCGTGTATCGGTGCTCTTGTATGCAAATTATATCTATCTTATGTTCTACGGCTGATGCAGTTAGCTCTGATAGTTGACCTATTCTATTTAGGGTTCTTACGTTAAATGTCGCTATCTGTATTGTTTGTTTGCATTTTAGTAGTTTTTGTTTGTGTTTGAGCTCTGTAGCTGATTTTTCGAACACCGAGGCCAGGGCTCCAACCTCAGCAGGACGCGCCCCTTTTTTACCCGCGCGAAGAGCGATGCGGTTTATGGATCTGGTTTGAGTACTAGTCATGGTTATCTTTCGATGGCTGTTTTTGTTCTCATCTATAGAAGCCACTCTTATAGATGAGCAGCAGTAGTTCCCCGATCGAACTGGCAATCTTGAGCGTTAAGCCGCAAGACTCACACATACAGCATGCTGCTTCCCATGTGTACGCGGTAGTAATAAAAAAAAAAAAAAAAAAAAAAATTCTCTTTTTTTTATCTTAAGTTTTAACTTAGTTAAAGTCCAGGACTGCTGGATGTTAAAATTCAAAGAAATTTTGTGGTATATTTCATGGTTATCTGGTGGTGGACAGACAGAGAGAGAGAGAGAGAGAGAGAGAGAGAGAAAGAGAGACACACACAGAGAGAGAGAGAAAGAAAGAGAGAGGAGGAGTCAACTCTTTTATGGCTTTCGTCTTTAGCACGTGTTAGACTACATTTGAGGTGTTTTGGATTTTTTTTTTCCTTTCTTTTCAGGGGGGGGGGGCAATTTTGGGGGTTTTCTTTAGCAAATTTAGAAGTTCGCCTTCCAAAAGTAAAGTTTTCCTGAAAATTAAGTCGCATAAGTCTTCATTCTTCATTTAAACAACACATAATACAGCTGAGATTTAAGACATTACTATTTTAAATCAAATGTGCATTTTTAAATGAATAGTTTAGTAGAATAAATTTACTGACCTCTGTGAAAAAACTTCTGGAAACGGAATCACTTCCAAACGTATGCATACTATTTCAACAAATGAAGGATTAAATTATTACTAATTTTAGTATTTATATTAAAGGTTCCACTCCTATATCATGGTCAACTGGTGGTGGACAGAGAGAGAGAGACACACACACACACAGAGAGAGAAAGAAAGAGAGAGGAGGAGTCAACTCTTTTATGGCTTTCGTCTTTAGCACGTGTTAGACTACATTTGAGGTGTTTGGGATTTTTTTTTTTCCTTTCTTTTCAGGGGGGGGCAATTTTGGGGGTTTTCTTTAGCAAATTTAGAAGTTCGCCTTCCAAAAGTAAAGTTTTCCTGAAAATTAAGTCGCATAAGTCTTCATTCTTCATTTAAACAACACATAATACAGCTGAGATTTAAGACATTACTATTTTAAATCAAATGTGCATTTTTAAATGAATAGTTTAGTAGAATAAATTTACTGACCTCTGTGAAAAAACTTCTGGAAACGGAATCACTTCCAAACGTATGCATACTATTTCAACAAAAGTACTTGTAAGTTTGCTTTTCTCCAAGGGTTCTGATCTTTTTCTTGATTTGGTTGTTTTATTCCTTCCGCTATGTCTTTTCTGCTTCTCATTATTAGCATGATATTATTATTATTATTTTGGCCCAATCGGCTGGGGCTGTAGAATACACCGACTGCTTCTCTGTAGTGGGGTAAGACTCTCCCAACGAGTGCCCTGCATATGATACTCAACAATCTGATGGTGAGGCTCCACTAATGCTGGAGCTTTGGGGGATGCAGAGTACCCCTTTATTGCCATCGCTCCCAGGTCCACTCAGGCCCGGAGTGGTAGCACCCTATAGGGACCTATCTATAGAACTAAACTGTGTATTTATGCTGAAATGAACTGTTAAAAATAGAACTGTTTATATGAATAAAAATGGGTTTAGCATTAAATAATCTGCAACGGTTGATATGCCATAAAACGATACCAAACCAAACCTATTATTATTTTACCCCCAGCAACTTTTTACACCATTTCTAACACTTGATTTTTCACAGAAGTCTGAGTGACAGCAAGTCTTCTAAGGTCTCCAGGACTCTTCAAAGTATCCTAGCCAATTTTAGTAGTCGTCTGTTTTCAATTCTTTCTTTAATCTCCAGTACATCGAGTTTCTTTCCCAGGTTCTTGAAGACCCTTCCAAGGGCTCTACCTGCGATTGGTATCACTGTCACCTTCATGTTCCATTGTTCTTTCAGTCCTTTGACAATGGCTAGTTATTTGTTAAGTTTTTTCCCCTTTCTTTCACCTTTACTCTGTGTTCTACTGGCACAATAAAAAAAATTCCTTCTATGACAGTTTTTTCTTTATCATTGAGTTTTCACATTAGCTGCAACTAATGGTGTACGCTGTAGATCAAGTGACAACAAGTCTTTTCAATATTCCAGTACTCACTTTAGTATTCTTGGTGATTCTTCCTTGGATTCCTGTTTCTTACATCCTTTACACTCGGCTTTTTGGGATTGGTCCCAGTTGTCTGACGGCGATAGGCACAACTGAAGCTTTAATGTTCAATAATTCCATCAATATTTTAGCTAACATTTCCCTTTTACTTTCTATTCTGCTTGATTTAGGAAAATTATTCGCGTTTCCACCCCATTACTAACTAGGGATTTTCCCCCAGGTATCTTATTCATGTCTTTATCGGTCCCTTTTATCATACCCAGGGCTCCTTTTATTCCTAGTACGGTGGTAGTTTTAAGGTGCCACATTTATTAATTTCAATTTCCAGTGCTTTGTATAAACTTATTTTATCATATTCTTTTACTGGTGTGTTTATTATCTGTTAACACTAACATATCAATTATAAGGCATGTTTTTTTATACTCTCTATGACATCTGGTCTATTATTTTTCAATCTGCTCGAATAGCAAAGTCTCATAGAATAGTAACTTCTTTCGCTTCTGTAATTGATTCTGATTGATGTTTATACCATTTTTCAGACTTAAGTATTCCATAGTATTGGCAAATTTTCAAATGAATATAATTTCCTATTGTATTACGCTTTTCTTTATAGGATTGGTCAACTGGTTCAGTTTTTGTTCGTAATCTACTTATTAGATTCGATCCATTTTTTAAATAATGTTTCTGCTAGTTTTTAGTTGACAGGCTCTGTTTGCTCTTGCGCTGTTATTAACACCCGCTCCTTCTCTCTCTCTCTCTCTCTCTCTCTCTCTCTCTCTCTCTCTCTCTCTCTCTCTCTCTCTCCTCAGTTCAGTTCTTTTCAGCCATCGATTAGTTTTTACAATATCTATATCGGCATTTCTAATTCTTTTTGTGTATCGTCCAATATTGTGTTTTTTGTTCCCAGTCGGTTTTTAATTGATTTAGTCCTTATGTTTTTGTTTCTTTCTTTATGTTGTTAGCTGCTTCAATTGCTTGATCATTTCTTTCAGTGCAAGGTCAAATTGTTTAGTAAATTTATTGCTTTCTTTAGAAATTGAATAATTTTTCTTTTGCTTCTCGTGTGTGCTTATTAACAGTAGAATCAAATCTATTGTACAGTCTAAGTATTTCTTTAACCCTGTAATGGTTGTTTTATAGGTCACTTGTAGCTGGATTAAGCTTCTTCCATTATTTTCTCTCTTGATGTAAAGACATTTTTATATCTGATCTTGGGTGATGTGTTCCGTGGTGGGTTTTGAGTGTCCTAACTTTAGTATCAATCTTTTTTTTATTTCAACTAACGTCAAGTTTATTATATTAAAACGGTATGTCCCAGGATGATAATTGGTGTAAATTTTTTTCATTCAATTTTATTCTTTATATGACTCTTATTCTCCAATAAAATTATTTCCTTATTTCGTCTTTATTTATAGTATGATTGATACCATTAACTTCATTAATTCCTAAATATTCATAAGTTGTGTTTTGATCTCTGTGTTTATACCTAGACTGATGTTTTTAGACTTTACTTGTGCGCCGGAGAGGTCCTCGTGGTGTTGTTCCATAGCCACAATTAACGTCATGTGCGAAATAGACATATAATGTTCATAACGATAGAACATATAA
The DNA here is from genome assembly GCA_963585895.1 of Sepioteuthis lessoniana. Taxonomy (NCBI): domain Eukaryota; kingdom Metazoa; phylum Mollusca; class Cephalopoda; order Myopsida; family Loliginidae; genus Sepioteuthis; species Sepioteuthis lessoniana. The sequence continues at coordinate 72,353 of CAUZXS010001441.1, read as the reverse complement.
AGAACATAGGAATCTCGAAATTCGAAAACACGTAACGACTTCTTGTTCAGGTACGAAACCGTTTTATTAACTTTGAGTTAAAGGTTTCGACATGAGGAGAGACACAATCTCGCTATGCCGTCTTATTCATTTGGCCCCTATCTCGTGCGGCACCCACGGCGCGCAAATTCGTCTCGCCTCAGCGAGCCCCAAAAGTCGAACCTCCTCGTTCGGCGTCTAATTTCCAACTCTCTAACTTTCTTTCAATTCTCCACAAACCTCTGCGCGCTTCCGGTGCGTGACGTCACTTGCACTCCGTCACCCGTTTCGTCTCGGACTATTGTGACATCTCTGAGTGACACCTACGTCCGCCCGCGCTAACACTTGCATCAATGTTTGCACCTAACTAACCCATGTGCTGAGCCGAAAGGTTCTCAGCCTAACTAAACCCAAAGGCATGAACCGAAATCCCTCGGCTATTATATTACAGTGTAATGGTTAAGGCGCTGAACTGCGGAATTGTAGAAAGCGAGTTCGAACTCCAGTCGCGCTATTAAGTTCACATTTAGACTAATACCCTTGGGAAAGGTAGAAACCCCTTATCCTCCTAGCTATGGGTTAAATAGTACCACTACTGTTCTTCTTGAAGGATAGCTTTGGCATTAAATAACCTACGAAGGTTGATGTGCCATTTAACAAAGAAATCTTGAAACCAAACCTAGCGAGCCTTTCTTGAATGTGACACTCACATTTGTTCAGACCAAATTAAATACTTACGTCGTCATTAAATCTTTTCACGGTGTGTAGTATACCTGCTAGATATCTATTATATTTTGTATATAACTTTAGATCGTTCATATAGAATAGGTAGTTAAATTTTTAGTTATAATTTTATATCCATAGTCCATGTTAAAGTTCTATGGAGAGAGGTATTAGGGCTAATATTTGACTGCTTGAGTGTTTTACACACCAATTTTATCTGGTGAGCTTTCATTGAGGTCTGAGTGACACCAAGTCTCCTCAAGTCTCCAGGACTCTTCTGGGTATTTTAGCCGATCTCAATAGTATTATAGTCGGTATAATCTCGATTCTATCTCAGATTTCTTCAGTCTTTTTTCCAAACTCATGATGATTGTTCCAAGTGCACCAACAACAATTGGTATCACTGACACCTTCATGTTCTAAAGCTTTCTCAACTCTCTGACAAGATCAAAGTATCCTTATTATCATCATTTCACTCCTTTTGAGCATTTCATACCAGCATCCGCTGGTGGTCGTTCACTGGAGATTAATCTCCTCAGGTCTCCAGGACACTTCTCAGTATTCTGGCCGATCTCAACAATACTGTAGTCTGGATAGTCTCGATTCGTCCAAAGATTTCCAATTCTTCTTGTCCCCTTTCTAAATCTTTGGAGACTGTTCCAAGTGCACAAATTGCAATTGGTATCACCGTCACTCTCATGTTCCACAGTTAGTTTTTGTTTTTTTAGTTTTCTGGCAAGGTCTAGGTACTTGTCTCACTTTTCATTTTCTTTGATTTTCACTCTATAGTTCACTGGAATAGCAAAATCCACTGGACAAGTTCTCTTTTTTTCCTTCTTTTGTAAATTATCACTTGGTCTGGTCTTTTGGCCAAGACAAGGTGATTAGTTTGTATCTCAAAATCCCAGAGAATTTTATGTGTCTCATTCTCTAAAGAGAATTCTGGTTTGTGCATATACCATTATGGTCAAATTTTAATTTCTTGCACAATTCCCAATGAATCACCTTTTCTACCCAGTCATGCCTAGTATTGTTCTCTTTTTGCGTTAGTTGGCTACATTCGCTTATGTGATTAACCGTGTTAGCTTTGTCACTTCATATTACTATTTTACTCTTTTGAGGGTTTTTCACACCAGCCTTAACTGATGGTTTCTAACTGGAGTCTGCGTGATAGCAAGTCTCCTCAAGTCTCCAGGACTCTACTCAGTATTCTTACTGATCTTGATAATGCTGTAGTTTGGATTGATCACCACTCGTCCTCTTATTTCCAAGTCTTCCAGTCCCTGTATCAATCCTTTTGTGACTCTATCGGGCACACCAAATACAACTGGTATCACTGTCACTTTCATGTTCCATAGTTTTTTCAGCTCTCTAGCAAGGTCTAGGTACTTATATCTCTTTTCGTTTTCCTTCAGTTTTACCCAGCGCTCAGCCGGAACGGTAAAGTCCCTTATTCGGCAGGTGCTCTTTTTTCTTCTTTTTTTTTATTTCTTTTTTTTTTGTTTACAAGCACTAATTCAGGTCTTCTGGCTGCGATTAGATGATCTGTTTGTATCTCAAAATCACAGAGAACTTTGTGCGTCTCGTTTACTAGATGGATTCTGGGTTCAAATTCAAACTTCTTGCACAATTCCCAGTAGATTACCTTTCCCGCCCAGTCGTGTCTAGTCTTATACTCTTTGCACTAATTTACTGAATTTGCTTATTACGTAATTGATCGGTTCGTTTCTATCGCCACATAATCTATATCTGCAATTTAGTTGCGTCTGGTCTATTTTTGTTTTGAAATAGTTAGTCCTTATGGCATTGTTCTGTACTTCAGTCAGAAGAGATTTAGTTTCTTTCCGAAAGTTTCCCAGTCTTAGCCATGTCCATTTTTTCTTGTGTGAGATTTTGCTGGTGAGTGGCACGGTGTCCCTTTTCTTCGTTTGTACTCTGTACTGCGTATATATAAAAGAGGTAAAAATATAAGTGTGTTAACGCTCTGTCTCTGTCCTTCACATAGATACTCACAAGTATCAACCCATTATTGTTGACTGTATACACAAACAAACAATAAATTTACCATGGAAATTTTAAAAAATGTTTATATTCCTAATGTGATATATTAAGCAAACAAAAACCTCACTGACAGGTAAAATTTTGAGTGATTACTAAGTACAGCTACCTCATTTATTAATATGGCATGTATAACGTTCTTCTTCTTCTTCTTCTTCGCTATCATCAGTTTCTAGGTTTTTTCTTTTTTTGTTGTTGTTATTTTCCATCATTAGCATCATCGGATTTTCCTTTATCTTCATTTTTTCTTCTTCTTGCTTCGTTGAGATTATGCGAATGTGCTATCTCGTCACTTCACATAGTCTTCAAAACACAAATAAGGATATAACATTTACTACGTCCTCTTTCTTTTTATACATTCTTCTTGAGCAAAAACAAACTTGAACATATTCAGGGAAGAGTCAGCAACATGTACTTACTGAAAATGGCTTGCGAAACTCAGGCAGGTGCTTCCATTCATTTATATACTGTTTTTTTTGTGTGTTTTTTTTTAAACTTTTTCCATATTATTTCGATTTGATAAAACATTGTGCAGTTAAATGACTTCTCTCTCTCTCTCTCTCTCTCTCTCTCTCTCTCTCTCTCTCTCTCTCTCTGATATAATGTTGAAAATTTCTTGGTCCAACCAAAAAGTTCAAAACCTGGACGAGACTGATTGCATTTCACATAGCACTAATACCCTTGGGAAAAGTATGAATCCAATTATTCTCCCTCCAACTATGGGGAAATAGTAGGGCAGACTGTTTTCTTCAACCTTGGTGAGGCAACTAGTCTAGGAGAAGGAAAACTCTGAATTCAAACCTGTTAAACTCCGCTTAAAAATTGACCTTGTGTCATATCCTGTCCAAGCGGAGAGGTTGGTAAATATGGATATATACATATATATATATATATAGATACACGTTTACATATAAATATGCACACGCACACACACACACACATATATATACACGTACACATATACATATATACATACATATACACAAGTACATATATATACATACATATACATACACATATATATACACATATATATTCATATACACATATAAATACGCACATATATATACACACACATATATATATATACACACATATATGAACACTTACACACCCACATATATACATATACCCACAGACAAATATATACATATACATACCCATATATACATATACACATACACATATATATGCATATACATATACGTACACACATATATCTATGTATAAACAGATATATATACACACATATATATATATGCATATACACATACATACACACACATATATACACACAAATATATATAGACATATATACACACATATACATACATATACGCATACATACATATACACAAACACATGTACACACACAGACATATATACACATGTATATATTTACACACACATATATATACATATACATGTATATATATATATATATATATACACACATATATACACATACACACGAACACATATACAAGCACACACACATATAGCTGGCGACCATAGTCAAGGGTGACCCGAAGGCTCCCTTTTCGATAGCTCCTACACCTTGGTGTAGTAGCTTTCGCTATTCCTTTCCCTGGATTGCTGAGTGTTAAGCAAGGAGGCATCAAGTACCATTTTTTGAGTCTTTGGTATGACTCGACCTGGGATTGAACCCAGGTCTCCCAGGGCCATTGGCGAACACTCTAACCGCTAGGCCAATGTCCGGTTAACACACACACACACATATATATATATATATATATATATATCAGTGGCGACTCTAGCCTATTTTGCTACTCGTGCCCACCCCGCACTCTGTCAACTTCAGTTCCCAACCCGTGGTCCGTGGACCCAAAGTAAGTCATCATAGTTGCTATTGCGTGATTCTCCATTGTATAGCACAGATTGACAAACGTACCTTGCATGGTGTTTTTTTGTAAACAATCAAGATACTATATAATTTGTAGTCTTGTTAATACAGTAGATAAGATAATTTTTTTTACTTTTAAAAGTATAGAAGAAAAGAGAAGATGTTCATTACTATGACGAGAAAAATATGTTTATTAGAATAAAGAAACTGATGACAATATACACAGACACAGCTAGTAGTTTCAATTTCGCTTAAAATAAAGATTATTTGTTGAAAATGTATTCAAATAAACAAATTTTAGTTACAGAATGTAATATATGCAACATTCATTAAAGAAATAGACATCTGTTTGTGAAAAAACGAATTAAAACACGCCGTTTAACCAACATTTACCATAGCGATGATGATGACGTCGGCGACTGCTCTAATCTGCTATCCTCTCTCTCTCTCTCTCTCTCTCTCTTTCTCTCTCTCTCTCTCTCTGTCCCTCTCCCTCTTCCCAATATATCTATCAACAGTCGCACGTGCTAAGATTTTTGAGCACAGTGGTAGGGTTGCTCTTGCTATTGGCTACAGCCAAAAGCGTATTTCTCTAACATTACTGTTATTATAAGGGTCTAGTGCCTGGCACGGATCGGGTGTTCAACATTATAGCCGATTTTATGGGATGTTCAATGAATCGGACGGTGGCCGGACAAAGACCATCCGTTCAAAACAGCATCGTTCTATTATTCCCAGATATATTTATGAACTTTTGGCTACTTAGTTATCGAAACTTGAATAGATACGTAATTCAATTGAGATCAGACTAAGTATGTTTGCTTGAAATTAATGGATGATTTTTAATCCATTTTGAATAATATTGACCGAGTTATTGGTCGTGCTGGGCACGAGTGGCACTAGTCCCGTCTCCGCCCCTGATATATATATATACATACATACACACATGTATATATACATACATTTACATATATATATATACACACAAACTCGCTCATATATATTCACATATATGTGTACAGGCACACACACACACACACACACATATATATATATACAAACCCATATATAAGCATACGCACACACATATATACGCACACACACACACACACACACACACACACATATATATATATACAAACACATATGAGTATACGCACACACACACATACATACCCACACATACACACACACACACAAACTCACACACACACATATATATATATATATATATATAACCGATTCACCACTTTAGTCTACTTTCAGTCATCGAGTAAATTTTTAAGTGGGGGCTTCTGATTAAATTCAGAGTTTTCTTTTCTCTAGATCCGTTACCACATCAAGGTTGAAGAGCCCAGTTTTCCCTGCCATTTACCCATAACTCGGGGATGGGGGGGCGTAAATTGTTCGATTCATTCCTTTTGAAATGATATTAGTGCTCCAGGAAAAGCAAATGGCCTCGTCAAAGATTTTAACTCGGTTCGCCCGTTTCAGTTTCTTATAATGATAACCGTAACACCCAGAGTGCCCAACTGTTTGTTTATAAATACGAAAAAAACAGCCTGCGAAAAGAAAGAAAGAAAGAAAGAAAGAAAGAAAGAAAGAATAAATTTATGGAGAGAAAAAGAAGAAAGAATGTTTGCATTAAACACTCATGCGTAAACACATCATGAGAAAAAAAAATGGTTGTCATGGTGATGTAAGTTGATTTGTTTTGTTGCGGAGATGAAATGCAACCGTTTAGAAAACGAACAGCGACAAAATTAACAAGGAAAACATGGCGTTGCTGACGGAACTGTTTATAGTTTGGTACACATGCATGGGTGCGCATCTACAGGCAATGCATATGCCTTTACGGGTTCAATTAAAGAAATTCAATAATAGTAATAATTTGGTTTATTTGCTTAACGGCATATCATCTCTTTATGGATTATTTAATGCCAAAATTTCATTTATTTCTAAAAGTTTAATTGTAATAACAATATTTCCAATGCGTCATTGTTTTTTTAATCAAACTTTTTTTCTATACCTCATGTATGGACATATTTGTATGGGTTTAAGTATTGCTATCTAACATTAGTTATTCATATACAAATATACAGCACTCTTTTAGAGGGGGGGGCTTAGAATACGCTACTCCCTGCAGAGGGTAAGACCAGTGCCCAAAGGATGTCCTGGGTATGACACTTAACTGCATCTGATGCTGAGGTTCCAATTTAGGAGATATCAGGAGTGTGGAGTACTCACTCACTGTCATTACTCCCAGGTCCACTTTGAATGGAGAGGTAGAATGTTATGATTCCATCTATGGGTTAAATAGATATGTTTTGAAATTGCATTTATTTAATAGGATCATTTACAAGAAAAAGACTTTTAAGAAAAAATATAAATATGAATGTACAATGAACGTGATTCTGTAACCTCTAGACATAAAATAACTCAAGACATATTGACTTGCCATTAAAATCAGTCAACAACTAAATGGTTTTAAATCGAAAAAATACAGTCAAAAAACCGTTGGGATTTTGTAAGAAACTTTACGCGTGATTGTAAGTGTGTGTGGGTGTGTGCGTGTGTTTGTATGGGTTATAGTTGCGTATTATTGTGTGTGTATGTGTGGGCGGCATATAGTGTATGTGTATATGAAGGTACAAACGGAGCACGTTGTTTTTACTGGATATAAAGTCGTCGATGTATCTTATTTTTGAGACATTATTTTATTTCTGTCTGTGTAGGTGACTATAGCTAAGGAACAAAACATCATGATTGCATGTCGAGTGAAATGAATAAATAATGTAGCAAAAATAAGATACACTGACCACTTTATATCCGGTTAAAACAACATGCTTCCTTTATACCTTCATATACACATACACTATATGCTACCCGCACATACACACAATAATACGCAACTATAACCCACACAAACACACGCACACAGTCACAGACTCACACACTTACAATCACACATAAAGATTCCTACAAAATCCCAACGGTTTTTTGACTGTATTTTTTCGATTTTCGATTCATTTCATTTTGTTAACTAATGATCGTTGTTTTATGGAAAAAAAAACTCCATGAAACCCAGGGGTCGCAGTCTAAATTCCATGGAATTAAATATATAAATCTAATATTTATTTATTTATTTATTTATTTATTATTATTATTATTATTATTATTATTATATAGCACTATCCTAGATATTGAGCACTCTTCATATTATATGGCACTTGGTTCGACACAAAGTGATTTAGTGACAACCAACACTGTTACAATATATATATATATATATATATATATATAGAGAGTTTGCTGTAATAAAACAAGAGTGCTCAATACCGATGATAAAGCATAAGTAGATCTTGGTTTAAACAGTGTAGACACAGTATCAAAATCAGATTCTCGCCTATGTGATCATCAGACCTAAGAAAAACTGGCCGTCACCAAGCTTCGTTGGCTGTCTACGCTATTCAAACTTAGATCTCTCTCTCTCTCTCTATATATATATATATATATATATATATATATATTCTCTGATATTTCTACATATGCATATAATCGAAATCCTGAAATAACGGTACAACATATCAAGAAGCAATGCCTTAAACATGCTCTATTTCTAATTTGCAACCGAATAATAATTTGGGGGAGTTAATATTCGCTCGTAATGTCTTTTTTTTAAATCAACTAAAATTTCGATATAATGGAGATGATTATAAAATGTTAATAAGAATCGTTCACTCCTTTTTAAATAGAAATATCAATATCATCATGGACCACTGTTAACTGTAAAATACTAATTAGAATCGTTCACTCTATTCTGACTAGAAGCATCAATATAATCAAGGACCACTGTGAACTTTGAAATGCTAAATAGAATCGTTCACTCCTTTTTAAATAGAAATATCAATATCATCATGGACCACTGTTAACTGTAAAATACTAATTAGAATCGTTCACTCTATTCTGACTAGAAGCATCAATATAATCAAGGACCACTGTGAACTTTGAAATGCTAAATAGAATCGTTCACTCCTTTTTAAATAGAAATATCAATATCATCATGGACCACTGTTAACTGTAAAATACTAATTAGAATCGTTCACTCTATTCTGACTAGAAGCATCAATATAATCAAGGACCACTGTGAACTTTGAAATGCTAAATAGAATCGTTCACTCCTTTCTAAATAGAAGCATCAATATAATCAAGACCACTCTGCACTAGGAAATGCTAATTAGAATCGTTCACTCCATTCTGAATAGAAGCATCAATATAAACATGGATTACTGAAACACTGTTACAACGGTAAGCCAACGCTGCTTTTTGTCCTAATAACCGTTAATGAATACAGAAAGTTCACCTTGAAGAATTTAACTGTATTAATTAATTTTTTATCTAATCGATCTTCCATCTGCAAATTACAGATGCCTCTAACGACCAGTTCTCTGAATATCTTCATGCACACATCGTAATAAAGAAATCTTTGCTTGCTTTTATAATCGGCCACTGAAATTTCATACAAAATTCCAGACTCAACATTTTTTGTAGCGACTCACATCTAACCAGCACTGCGTTCAGACACCAATTAATTTTTGTTTTTTATGCATTTACTATTCTGTTTAAAAACAATGAGACTTTCACAGTTTGTAAATCTAATCAGCAAGTTTCAGTTTAATCGGATCTTTAATAGGCTTTTTGGAATGCTTGGTGAGAACCAATATTAGCATTACACTCTGTTGAGTGAGGCTGTAGAAAATGCCGATTTCACCACTGCAAAGGCGTTAGACCTCCCCCACCCCCAACGAGTGTCCTAGGTATGACTAAACTGCACTCTGATGTTGAGGCTCAAGTCTTGGAGTTTGGGGAAATGCTGACTATTCATCCAGTGCTATTACTCCCAAATCCACTCTGACCCGGAAGTATAGTACTTGTTAAGGTTCCATTGAACTGTTCGATCATCTACTAAGGATTATTATTATCATTAGTTATTTGAAACCATACAGCAGTGTGCAAAGTATTCATATTATGTACGAACACTTGTTCAATAGAATTACTTATGTTAGATAGCAATATTTGAAACCATTCAACCGTGTGCAAACAAGTGATTAATTTTAAATAGAATTACTCGTATTTGTCAAAATTTCTGAGATAAAGTTTGATAATTTTTTTTTATATGAAGATACTAAAATGAGATTTTTATATAAAGGTAGCAAAAAGGATTTTTTTTTTTTCGCTTTGAAAATTCGTCCCGGCTTCTCTTTTTTTTTTTTTTTTTTGTATTATAAACATGTCTTAGGAAATTTAACATCACTAAATTTTCTTTAATATCATTTGTGTTTGTTCGTTAGTATTTTATGGCATATCAACCTTTATAGGTCATTTAATACCAAATTCTGTTTTATATATTGATATGAGATTTGTAAGCAAATTGTTTATAACTATTTTAAAAGGAGTCGCTAGAGCTCATTTGTTTGCACACAATTAAGTGGTTCCAGAATTCCCTTCTAACACTGATAATTCTATTTAAAACTAATCATTTGTTTGCCCAGAATTAAATGGGTTCAAGTATTCCCATCTAACACAAATAATTCTATAAGAAATTAATCAATTGTTTGCACACACTTAAATGGGTTCAAGTATTGCTACTTAGCAATTCTATCTATCAAGTATTCCTATGTAATATAAATAATTTGCACACAGCTATCAGGTTTCAAATAATAATAATAATAATAATAAGTAAATGATTGAACAACTCTATCTGACCAATCGATGAAACGCTAACAGGCACTACCATTCCAGGTCAGAGTGGACCCAGGAGTAATGGTACTGAAGGAGTAGTCCACCGTCCCCGAAGCTTCCGGAACTTTTTTACCTTTATATAAAAATCTTTCCGTAACTTTATATAAAAAATCTCCTATTCGTACCTTTATATATATTTATACAACATAGGAATACTTGATAAATAAAATTGCTGAATAGCAATACTTGAACCCATTTAAGTCTCACAATCGGATGAACAATAACCAGGACGCTTATTTGGGTTGGGCGGGGGGGGGCTTACCCCTCTGCATTGATACAATTAGCCGACAAGCCGTCATAAATATCATGATTGAGTTTATATTTATATTTTCCATACAATGTGTATATTCTAAATTTCTCCATAAATTCTATTTTTATTTTGATGAACAACTTTTAATGAAATGATCCTTTTGAAGGTAAGGAAATAAAGATATGAAAGGAAAAAAAGGAGAGTGTATATAGATAGAATTATAATACATGAATATAATGTGTATACTTGTATTGAGATAGATATACAGAGAGAGAGAGAGAGAGAGAGAGAGAGAGAGAGAAAGAGATGAATAGACAGAGAGAGAAATTAATATACTTCGGTTGAATCGCACAGATAGAAGCTAGATAGATAGATAGATAGATAGATAATACATGAGTATTATATGATTACTTAGATGTGGATACAGAGAGAAAATTAATACACTTAGGTGGAATCACACAGATAGATAGATAGATAGATAGATAGATAGATAGATAGATAGATATACAGAACAGACTGAGATAGATAGATAGATAGATAGATAGATAGATAGATAGATAGATAGATAGATAGATAGATTGATCAAAGTCCGTTAGTGTAATGAGAGATAGAGAAAGAGCATTCGAAGAAGAAAGCAAGAGAGAGTAGGTTGTCAAGAGAGAAAGATAACTTAAAAACTTGACATCACTTTCGGTAGATGAGATGTTGCTACCGAGGTATGTGAATTCGTCGGCTATTTTCAGAGGCCTACCACTTAAAGTGGAGATGGTTCCTTTTTGTTTGAAACACACACACACAGACACACACACACACACATACACACACACACACACGTTATAGAAATTAAAAAAGTTAAAATAATATTTTAAACTTAAAGAATCATCATCATCAAGGTATACTGACAGCATGAAGTCCTTTAGACGGCCTCCAGTGCTTCACAGAGCTGATGAATGTAATTTTTACTAGTTGTCAACACTAGTATGGCAATGTAGAAGGGTCGATAAAAGAACGTTGCTTACTTTACTAGAAGTTCCCAGTATACATTGCTCGTCTTACTTGGATGATTTGAAAGATGGGTGGTTAGTGGCCGTACAGCTGTTGTTTTTTTTTTGTTTTGTTTTGTTTTGTTTTTTGTAAGGTGCGGCTTTTAAGAATTTGTTTAAAATAGCACGCAACACCCTTGTGCACTTAACATCAAGCTTTTTCTTGAAGTCCAAGTGGTGCAATGAAACTAAATTGAAAATGACTCTAAAAATTTCTAAGCTATGCAGCCCGCCAAAAGGAAAACAGACGCCGGAAATTGAAATTGGAATCAAGGACAGTTATTCTAAAGTGGACATTGAAATCATATCATGTATTGTAAATTGCGTAAATGTAAAAAAAAAAATAATAATAATGGTGTTATTTTGAATCTTGGGTGGGAGTTAAAATGGCTAACAGACCTCACACGAGAAAGTTGGTTATCACTATAAAAGAAAAAGATCGTTTGTTTGTTTGGATTTTATGGCATATCAACACTTGTTGGTAATTTAATGCTAAATCCTATTTATATATATATATATCAAATATGATTTATAATGTGCTTATACCCGCCGGCCGACCCCACTATCTCAACTCCCTTAAACCACTCATGGCCAGTGATTCATCTAGTGGTTTTTTCTCATCTCTGGCTAGGGGTATTTCACATTTCTTTATAGATACGCAAAGCAAAACCGAGAGGGTGAAGAAAAGAACAAACGAACAAACACGGACTTGGGTCAGCTCAAAGCGCAAGAAAGGGAGAAGTTTGTGACACTTTTTGTGCATTCTGTGAGCTAACGCGAGCGTGTACTCGAGCGAAAACTCTCACAGAGCCACTCGCGTTGGTCAACCTGGTCTCTGTGGGTCAACAGGTCTTAGCAGTCGTCTTTTTGACTTCTGTTCTTCTCTCTTCTCTGTTCTGCTTTCATCTGACTGCCTCCTTCTGCTGTCCTTTGTCATCTGTGTCCTTCTCTTGACTGTCCTCTCATCCCGACTGGTCTCTGCTGCTCCCTTCAGCGGACTGTTCTCTGGGACCTTCCTTCCTTCGTCCTTCCGGTCTCGTGGGAGATCTTGCGCGCAGGCCTTTTGTGTGGCTTTCGCACCAAAACAGACAAAGAAATTCTCTGACTGGCACCCACTCACACCCACACAACGAATGCCCAACATTGTGTCACAATAAACAGATTTTGCAGATATCATTTTTAACAAACCTAAGCTCATTTTTTTACACCCAGTTTAATGATTTCAAGTATTTCTAACATGAATAATTCTATTTACAATTGATCATTTGTTTGCACACAGTTAAATGGTTTCAAGTATGGCAATATAACACTAACAATTTGATTTAAGATCAGTTATTTGTTTGCACGCACTTAAATTATTTTACATATATCATTTGTAAGGGAATAGTTCGTAGGTAATTTTATTTTTAAATGAATTAGAACTAATTTGTTTGTACGCAAGTATTGCTATTGTTTTTACAGTTAAATGATTTCACTTATGGCGATCAAACACATTAATATTAATCATTTGTTTGCACACAGTGAAGTGGTTTCAAGTATTACTATTTGACTCAAATTATTCTATTCAACACTTTTCATTTATTTTCACATAGTTAAATGTTTCCAATTATTGCTATGTAAAATCAATAATTGTATTTTGTATACAGGTAAATAGTTTCTAGTATTCCGCACTAATAGTTTTATTTGCACACAGTTAGATGGTTCCATATACAGCTATGTATCACTAACAATTCAATTATACATCAGTCATTTGTTTACATAGTTTGTTTGCGCACTGTTTAAATGGTCAAACAGTTCTATTTGACCCATTGATAGGACCCTATCAAGTGCTACCTGTGAACAATGGCAATGAAGGGATGCTCAACATTCCCCAAAGCTCCAGGAATTATTTTGAATAATGAATAAATGTTTTGTGTTATATCAGCAGTTTTGACTCAACCTTCGTCTTCAATTCAACTTTCAACTTTTCTTCGACACTTGGCTTATACAATTTCAAGCCAATTTTCATTGATACCTTAAAAGACTTCACTTGGCTTATACAGTTTCAGGCCAGTTCTCATTGATACCTTAAAAGACTTCATTTGATGGACTATTAATCCACCTAATGGACATTATAAGTACAATGGAATATTTGTGCAATACTTTCTCAAAGTCATGAATTAAATAAGTTTTTGATCGATTATAAGAGAACTTTTTACTTATTTTGAATAATGAATAAAACAATTTTTTCTGATTTAAAGCTATAGTGACCACAAGTTCCAGTCTTTCTTGATATTCCACCTTAAAAACTTCCTTGAAGCTTGTAAAATACCTAATATATATATATATATATATATCATCATCATCATGTCGTGCTGGTTGCACGGATATCCCTGACCCTCTCTCGCCACTTTTCCCTATCGCTCATCGCCTCTGGCAGGTCTTCTGGACTACATCCCGTATCCTCACATAGTTGCTGGTCGTCCTGCTTTTGCTCGGCCATATGTGGGGGTCCATATGTGGGGGTCCATAAGAGTACATCACTTATGAGTTCGTCCCTGCTTCTCCAGCAGTGTCCTGCATGTCTGGTTCGTCTAACTTGGAGAGTTTTCGTGATGGGAGGCAAGTGGCCGTACAGTTGGTGTCTTGTGGGGTGTTGCCGCCAGAACTTGTTCAAGATTGCTCGCAGCATTCTTGTGTAATTGCCGTCTAGCTTCTTCTCCAGTTGTTTTGTTAGAGTCCATGTAGTGCATCCTTATAGCAGTATCGATATGACCTCTGCCTGGAAGAAACTGCGTTTCATTTTATCGGTTAGGTCTGATTTCCATATAATCGATAGCCTATTGATAGCTGTCCATGCCTTCGTTAACCTCGTGTCGATGTCCTTTTCGGTTGATTCGACGCTGCTTCCTAGGTAAGTGAATTTGTCTACTAGTTTAAGAGAGGTTCCGTCTAGAGTGGAGATGTCAACCGTTTTATTATTGCACATATATTCCGTTTTGTGTGCATTGACATAGAGGCCTATGCCTGCGGCTGCTCGTTCCAAACTATGCAGTAGTGTTTCGGCTCGGTGAATTTAATGCTAAAATCGTTTTTAATCTGTAAAGTCTATACGATTGGGTGGGCAAATTGATCCACCCGGAGATGTGCAAGAAATTTAAATTTGACCATACAAACAAATGGTATATGCACAACCCAGCAGCTGTCCTAGAAAATGACACACGTAAACTCCTATGGGACTTTGGCATACACACGGATCACCTAATCTCGGACAGAAGACCAGACCTAATAATAATTAACAAAAAAAAAAAAACGAGAACTTGCAAAATTGTCAACTTTGCTGTCCCTGCTGACCACAAAATAAAACTGAAAGAATGTGAAATAAAGGATAAGTACTTCGACCTTGCTAGAGAATTGAAAAGATTGTGGAACATGAAAGTGACAATTATACCAATCGTGATTGGTGCTTTTGGCACAGTAACTAAAGGATTATTAAAGGGACTAGAGGACTTGGAAGTTGGCGGACGAGTGGAGATCATCCGAACGACAGCATTATTAAAAACGGCCAGAATACTGAGAAGAGTCCTGGAGACTTGACGAGAATTGTTATCACTCAAACTCCAGTGAAAGACCATCAGCTAATTCTGATGAGAAAAACTCTAAAGGAGTAAATAATAAAACCATTGAAGGTGACAGTGGTGACAGTGGTAATTGGTGTGCTCGGTACAATCACCAAAGGACTGGTACAGGGACTGGAGGATTTGGATATAAGAGGACGAGGGGAGACTATTCAAACTACAGCAGATTAGCCAGAATACTAAGAAGAGTCCTGGGGACTTGAGAAGACTTGCTGTTACTCAGACTCCAGTGGGAAACCATCAGCTAACACTGGTAGAAAGAACTCTCACATGAGTAAAATAATGATAACTACCAAATGCTACATGCATAAAAATCCGTCCTGGCAACAGCAGTAAAAGACATTTGAGTACATTAGCACTGGATTTGAAATTAATTTTATTGGGGTTGGGACTATTATTTCTCATGTGTAGGGCTTCAAGAATCTATATTCTTTGTTTTTTGTTTTGTTTTGTTTTTGTTTTTTTCTCCAATATTATTGTACTACTGTTGTCATTTATTGAACTACATTAAAAAAAACAGTATAAATAAAACACTTAACGCTTAACGCTTACAAAGTCGTATTGTACTTGCAAAGTCTGTTTTGCTTTTGCAATATACACACCCACTGAAAATTGCCTGTGATGGGGTCAAAAGTACTTGGGAATAAATTAACTATAGAAAATTTATTAGCCAATTCCAGCCGGGTGTTATAATATCCATACGATGACTTGAACGGACCAAAATAAAGATATGTAGACAAAAGACGTCTATTCTATTTAACCAAATATGTCTTTTATATATATATATATATATATATATATATATATATCAGACTTGAACTTTATATAAGTAAAGTTGGCGATTGTTGTCGAGGGTGACCCGAAGGCTCCCTTTTCTTTAGCCACTACACCGAGGTGTAGGGGAGGGCGTTACTCCTTTCCCTGGATTGAACCACTTTATACTTGATACGTACCTTATAATGCTGAGTGTTAAGCAAGGCGCCATCAAGTACTATTTTCTGAATCTTTTGTATGACTCGACCTGGGTGATTGGCGAAAACTCTACCCATAGGCCAATATTAAACTTGAAATTCATATATATATTAAACTTGAGCTTATATATATATATATATATATGAACATTTAACTTTATATATTTATAGCTAAACGCATCTAAAGATTCGATCCAAGGTTTCAGGAGCGTAAGATCCCTGTAGCATCTAGACGATTAATAATCGTGACTTCACAGTCATGTGGCAAAGTACTTGCTGTAAAAATGTACAATGCTGTGAAAAAGAATTAGTGTTGAATAATAAAAAAAAAAGTAATTTCTCCTTTAATATAAGAATTGACTTCGTCTTTTCTGTATCACTGCAACGCAAGTCAACAACTTTTGGTGAATCCCATCACCAATCTTCCTCACCAGCAACCAGAACCCAGCAACTAGCAGAACTAACTCCTTTCTCTTTATTGTCTGACAAAGACCCAACTAGAAACTCTATCGAGGATATTATCTTCCATGATCTCTTATTCATCTGTCGTCAATTGAGTGTTGACTGGTTTTTGTTATATAGAAGAATGTGCCGAAAGCGGCCAGTGTGGTTTGATCATGGATCTCCAGCTAACAAAGACAACTGTAGAAATGGATTGTGCTATTGGGGTCACGTGACAAGAGATAGTAATAGAGATCTGACGAACAGTGTGCGAAATAGATGTGAAATGTAACATTTCGAGTTTGTATTGCATTAGCATCCCCAACTCAGTATTTGCCATTGTACGAGGTGAAGAGATTATAAAGTATCGGCCAAAGTTACACCCCTCATAGAACATTATAAAAGTGTTTAAAAGTGTCATTCTTGATGTAGATGTTACTTGGTAGTAAGGCTCCTTCCACCGTTACATTGGTTAATTTCAGCCCCGTCCTGTAAAATACGCCGACAGTATCTCTGGTGAGGGGTAAGAACCACCCACAACAAGTGTTTTGGATATGACACTAAACTATGATGGTGAGGCTCCAATCCTGGAGCTTTGGGGAATGTAGACTACCTCTTCATTGCCATTACTCCCAGATCCACTCTGACCTTGACTGGTAGTACTAATCAGCGTCCCATCGATGGGTCAAATAGAACTGTTTGATCATTTACTATACTTGAAAGCATTAAACTATGTGCAAACAATAAATGGCTGTATTTGAAACTATTTAACTGTGTGCAGATGAATGAATAATGTTGAATAGAATTATTAGTGTTAAATAACAATACTTGAAACTACTGTGCGCAGACAAATGAGCGCTGGCTCATTTTTAAATGTTAGCTAGAAACTTAGTTTGCAAATCATTTGTTGAATATATATGTATAAACACGATTTGATATTAAATTATCTAAAAGGGTTGATATGTCATAAAACGCAACATACGAGCTAACCATTGACTAACTGTACAATTCTTTTTTTTTTTTTTGATCTGACAAACCTTCATGTAGTACGTGTCATTTTGAAACGATTGTGTTATTATTTCTCATGGCTTTATAGAAAACTGAGTATATTTATTAACCATTCTAATTATAAATAAGGGTGTATATTGAGCTCTTTCTGCGCGTGTGTGTGTGTGTGTGTGTGTGTGTGTGTGTGTGTGTGTGTTGGGAAAGAGAGAGAGAGAGACGGAGACAGAGACAGAGAGAGACAGAGAGATTACAAAGGCGAGAAACTGACTGTCACCAAAGACTTGTTGACTTTTTGTCTACGCCAGTAAAACTTAGATCTTTATATGTATGATCTGTCACTAATATTAAGCACTTTTCTTTATATATATATATATATATATATACAGAGAGAGAGAGAAAGAGAGAGAGAGAGAAAGCGACAAGTTTTTGTACTTGTCATGAGTATACTTCGTTTTTACAAAATAAAATATAATTTCTGATTAAATAATCCTTCGACTGAAACGTCAATTTAATTTTCTATATTGTTTTTTTTTCCTCATGCTATCGGATTTTATTCCAAACTATATATATATATATATATATATATATCGTACGGCAGAAATACCTCCCACATTTTAAACCGTCATTTGTCTGTATCAGTAGTAGCTCTATCGATATAATGTTTTCATACACGATCAGTTATTATCATGACTTGGATCGGTACATACAGTGCGTTTACTGTTGAAACTTGGAGTGGGGTGGGTGACAGGTGAATCTGCAATTGCTATACACAGCGCTTTTCCTGCTTATTTCATGTTCTGTCGGAATGATGCTATTCCGGATTTATAAGCCATCCAAGTAAAAAGAGCCAGATATTCAAGGTATCAGTAAGAACAAATTCATTATCAACTGCTACATACGGACACACCAGCGCTGGCTCGACAACAAAACTGTCATCGCTACTATGAAAACTAAGTCGTTTCCGCTTGTGAAGATTTTTATGATCGTGACATACCAAGCTCTTGTTCATTGCTGGTGAAAACGCAGAGCCAATATGAAAAAAAAAGTTTCATACATGAAAACTTGCTCTATCCAACAATGTTATTGTGTTCCCTTTTTTTAGTTTCCGTGGATGTTAATACTTTTTGAGGGCTTGTTTTAATTTTGATTTTTTAAGAAATTATTTTCGTTATCCAATCGATTATCAACTTAATTACTTTATCTAATTAATCTAATTGATCTATCAAATCTATATTTCTTATTTATCTTTTTTAACAGGTTTTCTACCCCGAACGATTTGATGAGAAACAGACAACCCTACCGTGAGCCGTCATCCAAAAATGCGTTGATGTCATGATGGATATATATTCCTGCCAATTCTTTCAAATTAACTAATACAGTTTACCGTCATCGTTTAATACCGAATCAATACATTGGATTTTTTCTTCTTTTTTTTTTTTTTTCTTTAATTCTGGAAGTCACGTCCCAGTCTGATATTGAGGCGGTGTCCAATGTTACATTAACTCCTACAATCATTATTTAACATAAAGGAACAGAAAGAAAAAAGAATTACAAGCTATGTACATTCCCCTATATGTTTGAATTTGTTTAAAAGTATTTATAATAATTGATTATATATGTTACTTAATATTGATATTTACACACAATACGCCCTTAAATACGTCTAACCATTAATATTTCACACAATATCACGTTTCATAAATACGCCGAAAATATCGCGTCTTTTAGAACCTGACAAACAGCTTTAAAATGCTGTACTTTTTTATAATAGTTTGATATCAGTGCTTTTTGTAGCATTTAATTATTCTGCATCATGGCTTTGTGATTTTTAAAATGTTAGTATATATATTGTCCAACAAGAGATAAGTTTGCCGCAGATTATAACCACTGAGCCTCGTTTTGTAATTACATCTGAAGCGATCGAAAATACACTTTAAAAAATTGTTTGTAAAACGTCCACTTGTGATGGAACCACTATCCTCTAAGCCTCCAATTAGATCCTTTATAACTTAAGCCATACCTGCAAGTGCATTTTCTTTTAAACATCATACACACCAAGCCAGACGAATACAGTTAACGCCATTTTGGCGCCCAATACCGATCTGTGTTTTGTGACGAATTCTTTTCGCTAAGTAAACGTAGAATTAACCTCCCATCATTATGCAGGTGATCTACAGTGGAGGTTCGTCAACGCCGTGCCCTTCGCCTAGGGCTCTTCGTAAGGATACGCATTCCGGTGGTTACATCCGGCCAGTAATGCCGGCCTATGTCATGCATAACCTACCACCTCCGTCATTCGCCAAATATCAATCAAGAGTGAAACCATCGGACAATAAAGATACAACTTTAAGGAACTTTATTCCAGCTATGTCTAAGCCAGTGGCCATTACATGCCTCATCTGCAACATTTTTTTCCCCGGGCTTGGTAAGTAATCAACAACTTATATAAGGTGTCTATAAAAGAATTAGCCTCATAAATGTATTTTTTTTTTTTAATAGGGTTGTTTTTACCCAACCCTACCAACAAGATTCAACATAAGATCAATTTTGGGGGTGTCCTCGTGGTGTAATGGTTAAAGCGATGGACTGCAGAATCGTAGTAAACGAGTTCGTACTCCAGTCGCGCTATTACGTTCACTTTCGGACAAATACCCTTGGGAAAGGTATGAACCCCCTAATCCTCCCAGCTATAGGTTAAATAGTACCACTTCTGTTCTTCTAGGAGAATGGCTTTGGCATTAAATAACCTACAAAGAAACCAAACCATAAGATCAATTTTCAAGCGAATATAAAACGACTGTTTGTTTCATGATACGAAAGTTTATTTTGACTACCTTTTTCGTAGTAGTCGCGAAACGAGAGAGATAGATTAAAGGAATGCGTCAAATGATTTAGATAGACCGAAGCTATAACCCATGGTAGATGAAACGGACAACCACAGACTTTGACATTTTTTTCTTCACTAACAACCCTAACAACCGTAACATCTAAGTTCAACGGCCTCTCAAACTGACTCTACGTCTTTGAAATCTTTATATAATTTCTTCTAATTATTCTCTGTAACTAATCCCATAATCACACGAAATCACTACAACTTTTTAGTGACACGTCATAGCTACATATCAGCTGATATGTATCTAAATGTTTATTTTAATATTTTTCTTATAGCTGATTTCAAAACAAAACTGACACGCTTTATTTTGACATCGGCTGACAAGCGGATGCTAAACAAGGTCTACGCATGTTCGGACCTTTAGAAATTGAAACCCTACAACAACGAACTCAAAGATTTTAGCTATCATACAATTTATCACTAAGATAAAATAATTAACTAAAATAATTAATCAAAACCCCGAATTATATTGCAGAAGTACAACTGGTTTGAATTTAGAGTTTCTTTCTACCCTGGTTGCTATACCAAGAAGATCTGCTCTACTATTTACCCATAACTTGAGAGGCATAGTTGGATTTATATCTTTCACAAGGGTATTAGCGCTATGAGAAATTCAAAGAATCTCGCCCAAGATTTGAACTCGAGTCGCTGTGTCCATTTTCTTAAAATGATAACCGTTAAGCTACGAGCGTCCTAAGAATAAATCAAATAAAACAAAACAAAGGTATTGACACTCACGGTACATATTCTTTTAGCGAAATACTTGCAGTTTATTAAAACTTTTGACCGGACCAGGTGTTCATTCAGAGCACTAAAATTTGTCAAAAAAACATGCTGTATGATGACAAATATTGTTGTTGTTGTTGTACCCTTTTGGATATATTTTGAGAAATCACTGCCAGCAATCTATCGACAATAAATTTGAAACAACAGGATGTTTCTAGAAAGGTAAAAGTTCTGAGAGACAAGAAGTTACCAAAAAGTAAAATAAGTGGAACGTGTTCGCGCAAGTTACCTAAGTAGCTAATAGAAATCTACAAGAGTATTACATCAATAATAGCAAATTCCATACCAGGTTAGAAAAAAATCCGGAAATGATTGAAAATTATTCCTTACAATTTACTGTCATTACAAAGTCTAAGTGACCTGGAGAAAACCCCAGGTCACATGATGAAGATAAAAAAACAATTGTCTTCGTGCTTGTTACCTTCTCTATCCATGACCTTGTCAAGAGATACAAACTCCACACCAGACTTTGTGGAAAACTGAGTGTTTGTCCAAAATAGCCCGCTGAGAAAATCGACGAATTAAAAGTCATTTAAAATCGTTCATTGTATACATGACAATTGACATTTCTACAACGGGCTATTCTGAACAAGTCCGAAATTTTGCATAAACGATTGAAAATGATTCCTTAAAAACTGCAGTTATGGAAAAGTTTAAGCGACCAGAGAAAAAAAACAAAGGTCTAGATTTTTGTAAAGAAATGTTGGAGGATTGTGAGGATGGTATTATGTTTATGTAGCGTCAAATTTTCAGCCATGAGTCGACAATAAGTTACAGTAATAAACTTCAAGTGTTTCTCTTCGAAACTGTGCATCGTGAATGGCACTATTTTCCATAATTTTCTTTTTCTTATGTAGGCATCCTTTATATTTTTTCCTTTTGTATTTTGATCCCCACTTGTCAAACCTTTCTAATCCAGATCAAATAACATGAGGATAAACTTCTAATAATTTAGATAAGATTAAACAAAGGTTTCCCAATGTCATCAGATTCGACGAAAACTTTATACACAGTCATGTGACTCTTCATACTTGCAGTCTGTCTGTCAAATGTCTCGTAAGAAACGAGAAGCTGTCTTCTCCGAGCGAACTAGCTCGGAAAATATGTTTAGGTTCGACGAGTCCATCTTTGGGGTTTGGTAGGATATGTCCCCATAACAATAATAATAATAATAATAATAATGTTGAGCTGATAGTACCTTGTTCCTTGACTTTTGCCATCCGTCCCTATCATCTATCATTCCTGACAGGTCCTCTAGAATGCATCTAATATCCTTGCTAGTCGACCAACGTCGCTTATGAGCATGTTTTGTTAGATTATGAGATGGAATGTAAGTGGCCGCACAACAGCTGCTTAGTGGGGTGCTGCTTTCAAGATTTGTTCAAAACAGCGCGTACAGGGAACTAGAAGACTAGTTAACCAGTTTGGTTCCGTTGTAACACCGGTCCATGATGATATCGATGCTTCTATTTAGGAAGGAACGAAAATTCCTACTAACATTTCATAGTTATCTCCGTTAAATCGTAAATTTGAAGAAACAAACAACAACGTTCAACTGAGCCAACAAAATTACCATTCAATGACGAATTGAACTGGAAATGCCTTTATTCTGTCAGAACGTGCCGGATGGGATATCAAGTCAACGATAGATTCGAGGCCGAATGCCACCCCCCAACTCCGGCCGGGCTACCATCGGGTAGGCGAAGAATCAGTGACAAGCTTAACACTTGGCCTTCTGGTCTGGTTCAAGCTATGACCAGCAAGGTCACCTGCCATACGTACCGGAAGACTTGGCAAAGGCTTGCATAGTTTCGCATTTACCCATCGGTCCAATGACCGGCATTGGCCGGCAGGACACGAGTTTCTACTCGTGCCCGACCTACATCTAAATCCCCACTATAAAAAAAGACCTTGTGTCAAATCATGTCTGGTGGGATAGATACCTTTAAGTGTATTGCTCTAATGAAAATGGTGTGCCATTTTAGCCAGTCAAACATAAACATACACACATAGATAGATAGATTTCGAAAACGTTAATGCAGTCCAACTCTTAGTCGGGTGATTGCATAGGCTGAAACTGACTGTCGCCAAGCACCGTTGACTGTCTACGCTATTGAAACCTAAATCTACATATGCTCTATTCCGGATATTCTTATCTTTCTTTTAACTCTTTCTTTGAAAATATAGCAAATTATATATATATATATATATATATATATATATATATATATATATATATATATAATGAGAAGTTTCTGATAGATAGATAGATAGATAGATAGATAGATAGATACGAATGGACGCTTGAAATTCAAAATTTTAATAAAGAATCCATAGTGAGGTTAAAAGAAACTGTACTACTCAGACTGTAACCATGACAACAATGCGAAAACAACGAATGCCTAAGTCTTACTTCTAATAAGTGCAACCATTTTCATGTTTCAACATTGAGTTAAGGAACAGATTTGTTTAGAGGAAAATAGTTCATGGACGAAATTAGAAGAATATACATTTTTTGGCGGTATGTTCTGTTTTGTTTTGTTTTTATCTTTTTGTTTTTTTGTTTGTTTGTTTGTTTGTTTGTTATTTATTTTTGACGAAAAACTGCTTCGTCTAGAAAATGCCCTGGGCAAAACTGAGACTTAGTTGTACCATTTGTTGATTGCCTAACACTACCTCATCATCTACAAAATGAGTTTTGCCCATAAAAAAATAACGAGAACGTTTGCTGAGAATTCGGTTTCTACGCTGTCATCGGAAGATAATTAGTGTTTAACTAATCCAAACAACGTTTCTACAAACTTCGTCTCTTAATGTCTGCATTTATCCAACTTCTCTCCAACGGGCAGAATGCAGTAGAAGGTCAAATTTTAACCGAAGTACAGCTGGTTCGAATTCAGAATTTATCTTCTAAAATCAAGGCTAAAGAGCTAAAGCTGTCCTACAATTCACCAGGAGTATAACAGATTCATGTACTTCTTAAAAACATTAGAACACATTGGAACACACTCAGCCTCGTGCTGGATTTGAACTAGGTTCGCCAAGTCCATTTCTTTTTATACACAACCGCGCCTCCACTTCTTCTCTTAATAAAGCCACAATTGGTATTTATTTTGCAGACAAATGGACACAAAATATAACACAAGGTCTTTTAATACCTGAATTTCTCGATTTTTATTGCAGACATCAGGTTACTCTTCACTCTAAGATTTCTTAGAAGAAATTATTTATTTTATGCACTTGAATACTACGACACCAGGTCTTTCTGTAAAAGATTCCTGGATCCCCTATGTTTTGTCACAGACATTAGAGTGTACCACTGACCCAAATACTCTTAATGCAATTAGGAGATGCTGTTTGGTGGACGGATACCGAGTAACAAGGCTACAGGTTTTGTTTTTTATTGTCTGAAGGCAAAGCAATTGCGTTAAGTATTTACAAAGTTCAGTGACTAAGTTTGGGAAACAAGTAAGGTTTGACTAGATAAGAAGACTGCTCTGGGTACCTGTGCATCTATGTTACCGCGATAAAGCCGAACTTTCACGAGCGTTTCCGGGCCGATAACGGAAAGAATCGGAATATACCGACAAAATGCATGAAGACCATCTCTAAGCATAGCTTTTTCTTATTTTTTTAAATGGCAAGGATGCTTGCATGTCTGGCAACTTTTAATTTTGCCAATAAGTTTTTTGGTACTTATGCACTTATTGTACGACGCTGAAATAATAGCGTGATCATTTAGAAACCCATTCTTAACATGGGGAGGGGAGGGTGTTTTGTAACTATTCTGTACTTTCACCTAACAATTTCATAAAATAAAAGATATTGTAACACTTGAATTTAACTTGAAAATACTATTTAAAATTAGCCCGGTACAATAAGTGCATAAGCACCAGTTTTGTTTTTTGTTTTTCTTGGCAGAATTGTGTCACCTTTTCCACAGATTGTAGTTTGTCGCTTAGCTGCGATATATTCATGTTGTTTAAAATTGCTTGAATGATACTGTTCTCGTAACTTTGTCAACAAATGAATTGAATTATTTTATCGTCTGCTTGCTTAAATTTGATTGGCTAGGTGTTTCGGTATAGCCCGATTTTTTCCGTTATCGGCCCAGAAACGCTCGTGAAAGTTCGGCTTTATCGCGGTAACATAGATGCATAAGTTCCCTGATCTGTTATGGTGGCCATTACTGATAAACGTACTGAAGACTAGCAGTCTTACACAAATCCTATATGTTGCAGCCAGATTGTAAAAAGCTATTACATCGATTATTAACCTTGACAAAGGCCAGCATATGAACATTTATTAAAGCTTCGTTTATTCTGAAGTTTAGATTAATTTAAAACAGGATCAAAGAATGCTTAGTGCGGATCAATCTCGCTTCACCAATAAGAATTTTGTTAACTATCGCGGAAATTTAGCAGAGACAAATTTTGAGGCCGCTTGTCATGACTGATCTCAGTACACTGAACCAGTAGAAAATATACTGGTATGTAAATCTGAGCAAAGTAGAAGGAGAGATCAAAAAGATTGTGTCGCACCAGTCTTTCAAAAACATGAGTCAGTGAATATCTTTATTTTATCCTGGGACAAGTAAACTAAATCACACCTTTTGAACTTCAAGGAAGCTATACCAAGTTAAACGGATGGAAACAGACTTAGATATAAACAAAACTAGATAGATAGATAGATAGATAGATAGATAGATAGATAAACAAACTGAGATAGATAGATAGATAGATAGATAGATAGATAGATACATACATACATACATACATACATACATACATACATACATACATTAGCAAACTGAGATAGATAGATAGATAGATAGATAGATAGATAGATAGATAGATAGATAGAAACAAACAAACAAACAAACAAACTAAGACCGAGAGAAGTAATTAGACTAATACGGTTTAGTTTGATTTGGTTTCTTTGTGTAATGACACATCAACCTTCCTGGGTTATTTTAATACCAAAGCCGTCATTGTAGAAGAAGAGTAATGATACTATTTAATCCGTAGTTGGGAGGATAAGTGGGTTCATACTTTTCCCTAGTGTATTAGTCCGAAAATGAATGCAATAGCGAGACGGGAGTTCGAACTCGCAGTCCAACCCGTTAGCCACTACGCCACAAGGACCCCTTTGGGATAAACAGATCTGAACCTACTGATTGAAATAGACTAATAGATACGACAGAACCAAAGTCTCGTTACAAGACAAATCTTCCAGAACGACTTATCAAATGCAATGTTCAGTTTATCAGAATTACCAACACAAAATTGTCAATGGACAGATGGAAGCAGGCAGATAAACTTCGATAAGGAAACAGACACAACAGAAAACGTACTTTCTATACAGTTGGGTATGAGGGAGGGGCAAAATCGCTACTAAACATAGTCAAGCTAGAGGACTGAAGTCAAAATACTGATGCACTGCAAGGCTCACTCACAAACCATTGCTCCTTGACGACACACCCAAAAGCGAAGATGTGTTACAATTACTAATAAATCAATCGATAAACTTTAGATTAATACTATGCTTAAAATCAATTTTTGGATGCCTATTGCAGAAAGTTATTAGATTTGCCATAGTAATATTGATTCTTTTTTTCTTTTTCTTTTTTTTTTTTTTTCTGGCAGATGTCTTAGTTCAGTTTGAATTTTTAAGGCTTCACTGTTTATTTAGTTCATCGGCATTTAATTTAAAAAAAAAAAAAAGTTTAAGAAATGCCGAAAAAAGTTGTCATGAAACTAATCAAAATCGAATTGAATATATAATCGAAGTGTAGGGTCTAAATTCCTAACAATGGGGTACATGCCCCACCGGTGGGGCATGGTAATATTTTGGTGGGGCATGCAATATTTTTATTTTGTTGGGGGGGCTTAATTAGAGACCAACTTGATGAATATGTCAGGATTAAATATTACAGGGGACATCAAAATTTTAGAAATACTAAAGTGGGTCATGGCCTAAATCGGTAGAGAACCACTGATCTAAATGTTTAATTGTATCCACCCATCTCCGAAAAAAAAATTAACAGGACTTCTTCATAAGATCTGAAGAAGTCCTGTTAATTTTTTTTCGTGTTTTTTTTTATTTTATCAGAAACACATAACAGGATGGAAATAAATTTATAATCCTAATGTAACCGGTTTGTGTTTTTTCCTAATGAAATTATTGCTCTGTAATGTCTGTTACATTGAGTTCTTTACCAGGAAAATTTAAATGTTCACTTTTGAATAGTTTTCTTGTCCTGATGGAATTACTCCCAACTCCGGTTTAACTGGACTAAATAACACACACACACACACACACACACACACACACACACACACACACACATATATATATATATATATATATATATATGTATATATATATATATATATATATATATATATATATATATAACAGCTGTGCAATTGGCAGTATTGCTTCAACAAAGCCTTCATCAGATGATGACTCTGGATTCGGGCTTGGTTTCGGAGTCAAAGCATCATATCCATGCTGAGGCATTTAGAGCTTTATTCTGGATCTTATTTTAAATATATTTTTTCTTCTGTCTGTTGATGAAAGTTCAGGATTAGTCAGTAATGCGAAGATTAAGTTGGTAATGAAACCTCGATATCACACCTCGATAAGAAATATATTTGTTATACAATCATGTCTGACACGTTGTTCAGACAGAACTTCATATTTTTCCAACTTACGCTGATGCGCCCAGCCAATATTTTCCTGAAAAAGAGACCGTTAATTCGACTACGAAAACATTCCTTAAATTAACGGCCCAAATGACGATATCTGAACGCTGAGTAGTTAATGTTATTTCAGTTGGAAATGCGATTTGATGTTCCAAATCAGTTACAACGCGCTAGTCCGTGCAACTATCAAACAATAATGTTTTTTGTCTCGAGTTGCATTCTTTTCCACATTAGGTACGTCGGGTCGACAAACAAAAGACACAGTATACTGTAATAGTTCTCTTGACACTGGTTCCCTTCAATTGATTTATTTATCTAAAACTGAGATTATATATATATATATATATATATATATGTGTGTGTGTGTGTGTGTGTGTGTGTGTGTGTGTGTGTGTGTGTGAACAAATGAAGATAGATACGACCGAATAGCAAAACTAATGACGAAATATATCTTTCAAAGCGAATCACCCAATGGCCCAGTCGGCTGGGGCTGCAGAATATACAGACTGCATCTCTGCAGAGGGGTAAGACTCCTCCAATGAGTGTCCTGATACATGACACAAAACAATCTGATGTTGAGGCACTAGTAATGCTTGAGCTCTTGGGGAATGCAGAGTACCCCTTTATTGCCATTACTCCCAGGTCCACTCTTATCCAGAGTGGTAGCACCTAATAGGGTCCTATCTATGGCTCAAATAGAACTAAACTATGTAATTACGCTACACTGAATTGTTTGAAATTAACTGTTTTTACGTTTAACTGTGTGCAAACAAAAAACCATATTTATACTAAACTGAATTGTTAGAAACTTTTATCAAAATGACTTAATTCAGCGGTAAATGACCCGACAAAAGTTGATAAGCCGTAAAACAAAACACCAACCAACCAACCAACCGAATCACCCAAAGGTCATCAACTTTAGACTTCAGGAATGCTCAGCCATGTTTAAAGTATACTAGATTGATTGATAAAGATAGAACGCACAAAATTACCTATATCACAACTAGATAGATATTACAAAAGAAATCACCAAAAGTTATTAAGCGTGAAATTTGCAGAGGCCATGCCAGGTTGAATTTACAAGTGGATATTGCTGTTCTAGCGAGCAATAAAGCAAAAATAAAAAAGGAAGCAAAAAGCTGAACAAATATATGGCCTTTGTGAAAGGGTTGAAAACCTGTAGAACATGAAGGTGACAGTAATACAAATCGTCATTGAAGTCCTTTCAATGGCGCCCAAGAACATAGAACAGAGATTGGGTGAACTGGAAACCAGCCAGGCCACAACACTGTTAAAATTGACTAGGATACTGATAAAAATTCTGGACATCTGAGGAAACTTTTTAAAAAAAAGGAACAAAAAATACCCCAGAGGTGATGTGAAAAACCAGGAATACTAATAATAATAATTGGTAAGATCGGCCAGAATACTGAGCAGAGTGCTAGAGACCAAAAAGACTTGCTGTCACTCAAACTCCAGCGAAAAATCATCAGCGAACGCTGGTGTGAAAAACTCCCAAGGAGTATAATATTAATTAATTAATTAATTAATAATGATAATAGCGAAAAATGATATAATCACTTAGACCTTGCTTTTCTAGAGAACAAAAAAAAACCCTAGGAATATGAAGGTGACGGTGATACCATTTGTAATTGGTGCACTCGGAACGATACCCAAAGGCTTGATAAAGGGACTGGAAGAGTTAGTAATCCGAAGACAGGTGAGGAATTGGTCAGAATACTGAGAAAAGTCCCGGAGACTTGAGGAGACTTGTTGGCAACCATAGTCGAGGGCGACCAGAAGGCTCCTTTTTCAATAGCTACAACACCGAGGTGTAGGGAAGGGCGCTACTCCTTTCCCTGGGTTGCTCCACTTTACTCTCGATACGTACCTTACATTGCTGAGTGTTAAGCAAGGAGGTATCAATTACCATTTTTGAGTCTTTGGTATGACTCGACCTGGGATTGAACCCAGGTCTCCCGGACCGTAGGCGAACACTCTACCCACTAGACCAATGAGCATTAAGGAGACTTACTGTCGCTCAAACTCCAGTGAAAATCCATCAGCTAACGCTGGTGTGAAAAACACTCAAATGAGTAAAATAATATCCACTTGGAATTTAGCTAGAAATTAAAATCTGGGCATACTTACAAATGGAATCGGCTCAAACCAGAATCTGTACTTGAGAATGAGAGGCATAACATTCTCTGAAATTTTGAGATACAAACAGATCACCAAATCCCAACCAGAAAATCATACCGAGAGTTAATTAACAAGAAAAAAAAAGAACATGGCATTTGGTTGATTTTAATGTCCCGGTGGACAACAAAGTGAAAACTAAACAGAAAGATGGACAAATACTTAAATCTTGCCAGGTAGCTGAAAAACCTGTGGAACATGAGGGTGACAGTGATGCCAATTGTAACTGTTGCACTTGGAACGGTCCCTAAGGGCTTCAAAAAGACTGGAGGAACAGAAAGTCAGTGGAAGAATCGAGACCATTCTGACCTCTGCATTTTAAAGTTCAACTAGAATACTGAGAAAAGTCCTAGAGACTTAAGGCGACTAGGTGTCACTCAGACTCCAGCGAAGACTACCAACTAACACTCATGTGAAAAACTTACCAAGAATGAAATAATAATAATAAAATGAATTGATGGAAAAAATCGCCAACTATTGCTTCATAGTAATGCATTCGCCTCGTGACTAACAGTTGAGTTTTAAAGAATGTAAACCAAAAAGCTGATTTGAATATCTTGCTTCCGATCCGATGACACTTGCATATTTGAATCCTTTCTAAGTTGAAGTTGATTTGCACTGTAACCCACACTCACGCCCATGGGGAACACCTACGCTCGAAGCAGCACGATACAATGAAGGCATTTTTGTTATTCGCAACGAGTTGTCGCTAATCTGTTTACGAACGACTTTCTCGAAAGATTGGACATCATGATGAAGAGGTCGAAACAACGTCAAGTGCGTTCGGCGGGCAAGATTGAAAAAGAAATTAACTTCCTCTGTCAGATTTTTGTCACCAGTTAATTAGCTCAGACCGTTGCTAACGTTGTGCCTTGACAATTACATCCAGTTATGAATGAAATAAGTGCTTGCTGGCTCTCTCTCTCTCTCTCTCTCTCTCTCTCTCTCTCTCTCTCTCTCTGATGTGTAGGTGGGGTTGTTTAACAAGAAAAGATCTAGGCATTTTCTTCAGTTCCGTCGGATAACAAAAGAGTCAGAACGAGGCCAAAGCGAACCTCGGCGCACCCTACCGATCCTCAATGGTCTTAGACGAGAAAAAGATATAATATAAATACGTAAGCACTCTTTCCCTTAAATGGGGCGAATAACTAAACATTTTGAACTAACAAAAAAAATCTCTCCAAAATCAGGAGTTGATACTGGCCTCAGATATAAAATGGCTGTCTTTGCTACGGAGTGTTAAAGACTGAAACGGTCATTTTTTTTTTAAGGAAAAAATTACCTGGACCCGTCAAGTTTGGATTTCGAAAAAGCCACGCCATGTTTGCTTTATTATAAGATAGATAGATAGATGGATGGGAGTGCCTGTGGTGTAATGGTTATCGTCATAGAAAATGGACACGACGACACGAGTTCAAATCCTGGACGAGACTGATTGCATTTCACATAGCACTAATACCCTTGGGAAAGGTATGAATCCAATTATTCTCTCTCTAGCTATGGGTAAATAGTAGGGCAGACTAATTTCTTTAGACTTAGTTAGGCAACCAGCCTAGGAGAAGGAAAACTGTTTAAACTCCGCTTAAAAACTGACCTTGTGTCACATCCTGCCCGAACAGAGAGGTTGGGTAAATATAGGTAAATACAGATAGATATGAACAAACTAAGTTTGATAGATAGATAGATAGATAGATAATGAACATAGTGATAGACAGACAGACATGGCAGAATCGAAAGTTTTACAAAGAGACTACAGGTTTATGATCAAGCCCAAAGAAAAAAGCTAAGATTTTGAATGGTGATTTTCAAGGTAGGCAGTATCTTGTAATGTTGTAATCGAGTGAACACGTAGTGCGAATAGATCAATTATTTCAAAAAGGCCAGTCACCTGAAGAGAGACAAGTTAACAAAATTAGGCTAACAAGATATGCTTTATCTCGCACCACGAACTGAAAACAACAATTAACCAAAAATTGACGATTGGTCGTGCAAACAATGGCGGAGGCTGGCCAGATGATTCCACCCACAAAGTGCGGGTTCATTTTGTATGGTATATCAACCCTTGTTAGTTATTTATTGCCAAATCACACACACACACACACACACACACATATATATATATATATATATATATATATATATATATATATATATATATATATTGTCATCCACAGACAGACTATTTCGTTGTATCGTGATCAGTGTGGCTAGACATGAGAGATGCTTCAAGCTGGGATCGAAACCTGATTGATTTTATGTCAGTCGGATATCTTACCCTAAAGCTATCACCCTCTCAGTGTTAGTGAAGGAATTTTTATCGAATATATATTTATTTACATATATGCTTATCGGCTACTGGAGTGCTCAATTCATATGAAGAGCTTTGCATTTACGCATATGTGGTCGACAGCAAAATAGATAGATATGATTTGTAAACGAATTGTTTGTAGTTAGCATTTTTAAACTATCAAGAACTCATTTGTTTGCACACAGTTAAATGGTTCCATGTATTGCTATTTATTGTTTGCACACCGATAAAAGGTTTCAAGTATTGTTATCTAACTTTTATAATTCTGTTTGACATTAATCATTTGTTTGCACACAGTTAAATGATATCAAGTATTGCTATCTAACACTAATAGCTTTATTTGCATACGGATAAACGGTTTCAAGTATTATTATTCAACACCAATAATTCTATTAAATATTAATAATATTCTCTAGTAAAAGATCCAACAGTTCTATTTGACGCATAGCTGGGATCATAACAAGTACTACCGCTCCGGGTCAGAGTGGGCTGGCGATTTATGACAGTGAAAGGGTACTCCACATTCCCTAAAGTTCCAGGAATGGACCCTCAACATCAGTTGCAGTTTAGTGTCATATACAGGACATTCATTGGGAGGGCGTTCTTATCCCTCAGAAATGCAGTCGACGTATTCTACAGTCCTAGCTGACTGAGCTGAATATAATAGTAACGTCTAGACAAGACAAAAAATCTATGAAACTATATCAAGGCTTTTTGAACGGAATATTTTAGTAAAACACTGAATTGTGAAAGTGCAACATATTCCATACCCACCAGATCCCCCCCTCCAGCTCCGAGCAACCTTTTCTTGATTTCTAAACTGTAAATTCATCTGAGGGCGAGACAAGCATTTAAAAAAATACAGCCATGCAGCTTTACTACATGTCAAAATAGGCGTTGTAGGGGTGCTCCGACCAATTTCTCTCTCACACACAAGCATATATACACAAGAAAGACATTAAAAAATATATTGTTTCCTTATTGTGACTTTTGCCAGTTCCTCCACCCCCTTCGCCAGGAGCATTCTTCCCAAGGATCGGTCTCTTTTCGCAATCAGTGTTATGAAGATCATTCATCACAACGCAAGAAATAAATACCCTCGCCTTGTCAATTGAATATCAATTTGGTGAGTTTTAAGTGAGTCTATGCACGCATGGCTACTAGGTTTATATTGACTTGCTGAAGGTTAATTTACTCTGAGGGTTACGACAGCAATGCCGTATGGCGCCACCCAGCAGAGAACGTAATCCACCTCCATTACCACTCATCTCGAAAAGCAAGCATTGTCTTTTGTTTGATAATGCCAAGTTTGGTTAGCCCAGTCAACTGGAGTTGTAGAATACACCGACTGCATCTCTGCAACGAGTGTCCTGATACATGACACAAAACAATCTGATGGTGAGGTTCCAGTCATGCTAGAGCTTTGGGGAATGCGGAGTACTCCTTCATTGCCATCACGCCCAGTCCACTCTGGCCCCGAGTGGTAGAACCTGGTAGGGTCCTACTGTGGGTTAAATAGAACTAAACTGAATTGTTTGAAATAGAACTGAGTGTGGACAAAATCTATACTTATACTAAACTGAATTGTTTAAAGTAGAACTGTTTGACTAAACTGAATAGCTTGAAATAGGAATGTTTTTTTCCAATTAAACTATGTTAAACTGAATCGTTTGAAATAGAACTGATTATTTGTTTAAAAATGGATTTGGTATTACATAACCTACAAAGGTTGATGTGCCATAAAACCCAAACAACCAAGTTTGGTTGAATGAGCTGGGGAGTAAGAACAAAATTTCAGGAAAATTTTATCAAACACACACATGTACAAATACACACACGCACACACACACATATATATACTCACTCACACATATATACACACACCCATATATATATGCTCACACACACACATATATATACACACGTACATACACATATATACACCCAAATATATACACACACATATATATACTCACACACACAAATATATATACAAACACCCATATATATGCACATAAACATATATATATACACGCACATAAACATATATATATACACACGCACATACACATATATATGTATACACACACACACACACACAGATATATATATATATATATATATATATATATACACTCATATATATATATATATATATACACAAACATACACACACATACACACATACATATATATATATATATATATATATATATATATATATATATATATATATATATATATATAACTCAACTAGGGTTGAACCTGATCACAGAAGTCAGTTACAATTTAACTTTCCTCACTATTGCTAGAGTGAAGAACAAGTCAATGGCTAACGGTTACATTAAGATAATTCTCCAACACAAAAAAGAACAATCTCAACACGGGTTAGAAATGTAACAATTCTTTTTGTTTATATTATTTTTAGTATACAGCAGTTTTAACCCTTCTAGTTACTGTCTCAGTCAAATGACACTGGAAACTGTAACACAATTGTCGATGGTCTAGTAGTACGGGGTGCATACGATAAGTTTCCAGACTTTTTTCGTATGGTCATTTAAAATTGCCGTAGACTCTTGAAAATTCACTGTTATTGCTATACATATTATTAGATGACTGACCAATTTTTATGATTTCACGTTCAAATCAACAGCTACAGTAGCAATTGGAATACACCCTACTAAACCCTGATTGTCCCGGTTGGTGAATTTCAAAAATGCAATCTGACACTTCAGAAGAACGATATGCAATAAAATTCTGTTTTAAACTTGGAAAAAATGCCACAGAAACGTATGGAATGCTTCAGACTGCTTTTGGACAATCTTGCATGAATCGAGCATCAGTTTTTGAGTGGCATAAGAGACTCAAGGAAGACAGGCAGTCTGTTAGGGATGATGAGAGGTGAGGGAGGAGTAAGAAAGTCAGTACACCAGAGTTGATTGGCCAAAGGGTTAGGGTTAGGGTTACTATGTTGAGGTTTTAAGGGAGTTCAGCAAGAGATTCCGTCAGAAGAGGCCAGCACTCTTCAAATCGGCTCAGTGGCATTTCCACCAGGACAGTGCACCAGTCTACAACTCCATCCTTGTCACAGACTATTTGACCAAGATGGGCATCAAGACAGTTCCTCACCCTCCCTATAGTTCAGACCTTGCTTCCTGTGACTTTTGGCTATTCCCTAAGCTCAAAGGCTGTCGTTATGAGACAATTGAGGAGATGAAAGCGGCTGTGACGAAGGTCATTGACACGCTCACACAAGAGGACTTCCATGGAGCCTTCCAGAAGTTGTTGGAACGGCACAACAAGTGAATTGCAGCCGGAGGAGATTACTTCGAAGGAGACTAGAGTTTCATATGTGTACTATCAATAAAAGTGCCCATACGAAAAAAAGTCTGGAAACTTATCGTATGCACCTCGTATGTCAAGTCATTTGCATTTAGTGTCTGGCACAAAGTCTCGAGTTCAGGAGGTCACTCAAACCAATGCGCACACCCACAGAGGTGGTAGTATATTGCTTTAGTCGTCAAAATTACCAGCTTATACTAAATTTAGTGTTCAACAAACGTGAGGTTGACTGTGGTACGTCGACTCAGTTTTCTCTTCCTCTTTTATGTCAATTTCTCATTATTGCAGTTTTTTAAACAGGTTTTTTAAATTTGGAGAGTTATCCAACCCCTTTTTAGTGGTCAGAGGGGTAGATCCATCCTCTCAACTCCAACCTACTTTAATTTGTACCTTCCACTCATACGTGGTACTAGCAGGGTCTTAGAACTCCCTTCGGCAAGCATAACTGTCTTTTGTGACGAATCTGATTTTAAAAATGCGTCGGCAAAGTGGTACCAAAAGTTATCAAACTAATATTTTCTTATCAGATCGGCCACCAAAACATTTTAATGTAATTAATTCAACCTTTTCTTATAATTTCATAAATAACCCTTGCCCAGTCGGCTGGGACTGTAGAATACAGCAACCGACTGTATCTCTGCAGATGGGTAAAACCCCTCCCGAACGCGTGTGCTGGATATGATACTAAACAATCTGATGTTGAGGTTCCAGTAATGCTAGAGCTTTGGGGAAAGCGGAGTACTCCTTCATTGCCATCGCTCCCAGGTCCACTTTGGCCTGGAGAGGTAGCACCTGATAAGGGTCCAATCTATGGGTTAAATAGAACTAAGCCGTGATTTCTTGAGTTTACTGTTTCTGGCATTTAAACTGCGTATTTATGCTAAACTGAATTGTTTAAAATAGAACTGTTTTAACATTTAAACTGCGTATTTATACTAAACTGAATTGCTCGAAATAGAACTCTTTTGGCATGTAAACTGTACTTATGCTAAACTGAATTATCTGAAATAAAACTGTTTTGACATTAACTCAGTTTAATGCCCATTCGGCTGGGGCTGTAGAATACACCGACTTTATCTTTGCATAGGGGTAAGACACCTCCAATGAGTGCTTTGGATATGACACTAGACAATCTGATAGTGTGGTTCCAGTGATGCTGGAGCTTTGGGGAATTTGGAGTACCCCTTCATTGCCATCACTCCCAGGTCCATGCTGGCCCGGAATGGTAGCACCTGATATGGGCCCTATCTATGAGTCAAATAGATCTAAACTGCATACTTATGCTAAACTGAATTGTTTGAATTAGAATTGTTTGACTAAACTGAATAGCTTTAAATAGAAATGTTTTTGACGATTAAACTGTACTTACATTTAAGCTGTGTGCTTATGCAAAACTGAAATGTTTGAAATGGAACTGTTTTTGACATTGAAACTGTACTGACACTAAACTGATTTGTTTAATATATAACTGTTTTGACATTTAACTGTGTGTAAAAAAATCTGTACTTATACTAAACTGAATAAGGTGAATTAGAACTGCTTAACTAAACTGAATAGCTTGAAATAAAAATGTTTTTCACAATTAAACTGTACTTACATTACATTTAAACTGCGTACTTATCCTAAACTGAATTGTTTGAAATAGAACTATTTTCATAAAAATGGATTTGGCGTTAAATAACCTACAAAAATTGATATGCCATAAAATCCAACCAACCAAACAGCCAACCAACCATAATTAACCCAGATGGCCTTTCTGCTAACCAAAGTTATTTTTACCTTTTTTTTTTTGTCAACAAGTATCAAGTATTGTCTTTGTGTAGAAAATATTAAGCAATTAAGATTCGCATATCAAACCTTCCTGGTCATTTTAATGCAAACAAATCTGTTCCTTTTCTGATAATCTTAGAAATAAATCAAACATTTTTCTCCTGAACCCGACTGTTTGTTTAACTCATTTTATGTTTTGGAGTTCCACGGTTGTCTTTGTCCAAATAATTTTCAGTAATTAGAATTTTCTTAAGACTACAATCCTACACTCTTCCCCTACCCCGCTCGCCTTCAATTGACCAACCTTCACTAGTGTCACACACACACACACACACACACACACATATATATATAAAAGATGTGCTTATTTCTAGACTGCTACATTTTTTTTTGTTACATTTTTATTGCATAGCTTTCAAGCAAACTTCACTATCTCATCTCTTTCTATATTCCGCCAGGTATTTTCCAGCCACGCTTGTTATTTCTTGGACACCATTTTACTAACGTTTTATATCATCTGTTGTCCTCCTTTCCAAGTATATATTGTATACACTTCCAATATTTTAATAACATTTTTGTTGTTTTATAAAAGACGTTTGTGAAATAATTCTGAATAATTTCTTATTTCTCAATTGAAACGCTCCGGACATGTTTATTAGCTTTGAAAACTCATTTAAAATCTTTTGAGATTTTCATTTTCTCATCTTTCCATTTTCTTTCAGGTTTTCTTCTATTACACTTGTTATTTATTGTGTCCCATTCTACAAATCTTTGGCACTGTTATCCTCTCTTCTAGCTATGTGC
This sequence comes from Sepioteuthis lessoniana, assembly GCA_963585895.1. Classification (NCBI taxonomy): domain Eukaryota; kingdom Metazoa; phylum Mollusca; class Cephalopoda; order Myopsida; family Loliginidae; genus Sepioteuthis; species Sepioteuthis lessoniana. The sequence goes on along the minus strand of CAUZXS010001441.1, from coordinate 33,749 downwards.
ACTACCCATTTCCATCTTGTGGGGAGACACTTGCCGCAGTGGCTAACGTGCTAAATTGTGACATCGCAGTGAGCAAGTTCGAACTCAAGTCGCGCTACTACTTTCACTTTCGGACTAGTACCCTTAGGAAAAGGCTTGAACTCCCAAATCTTTCCAGTTATGGGTTAAATAGTACGACGAATGACCTTCAACAATAATGCTTTGGCGTTAAATAAACCACAAAGTTTGCAATGCCATTAAACAAAGAAACCAAGCCATTTCTGTCTTTTGTTTGTTAGCTTTCGTTAATATTTTTGGATGAATGTGTATTTCTTCATAATTTTTTTAAGCAATTACCAACCAACCAAATGCTCAAACAAACCCTTGCCTACGTCTCACTTTTCCTGTTTTTCTAATTTTTTTATTGATAACAAACAGACATTACTCAGGTTTCCCACTCATTAGGCCGAGTCTAACACATTTTTCGATCGTGGCCGACAGCAAAAATTAATGAGTCTGGATTATTATTGTAAGCAAATTGTTTTTACTTCAGTGAACTTCAGCGAATGTTTCACTTCGATTTTATTAAGTGCATAAAAACAAGACCTGATAAGGAAAAATATACCCTCTTAACAAAGGAAACTTTAAAAGTAATAATGTTTCATTAAACGTACTATCAAGACATAGTTCATTTTAATTTGTACTTCGGTGTGTACATGCGCGTTCACAATTGTATTTTTTTATAAGAGGTGGGGTTAAAATTTCTCGGGCCGACCAAGGTTGTAATAACTAAGAGCAATGGCTCCTATAAACCCAAAAGTTTGTTCTTTTACGCCTTTACTGTCCTGAACTTCACCATTCAACCAGAATTTCCTTCGAAACTACCGAGACAGAAGACTGACTTGAAGCTAACTAGCCATATACATTATCACCAGTCAACTTGTTATCTTCAACTGAAGAATCCCCCAATTCGGGAGATTCCAGCCTTGAAATAGAAACCCTCTGTTAACAAGCGTTTCTGAATTATTGAAGTAGTTAACGGCACTGGTGAATTTGATCCTGATGAATACTATGATGATATCAATCACAACTGTAATACAAATAAATATACAAATACAGGTGCACTCTTTTGTTTCAGATACGAACGGGTTTATTAATTCCTGGCTTCAGTCCATGGCGACACGAGGAGAGAGACACAATTCTTATAAGCCTATGCTAACCATACTATGCTGACTCCACCCCAACACACGGCGCATCTTGTGATGTTTAAGATCTCAATTCATCTCTGCTGGTCGAGATCCGAAAAACTCAACCGCACGCTTCAACGGTCGAATCCTCAACTACTGTCTTTTCAAAATCCTCAAATTCTCAGGACCATCTCTTCTGGGCATGACGTCATCCATACTCCAGCCCCATTTCCTGATTAGGGGTTTATTATGACAAATGGTGATTGCCATATCCTTTGCGCGCCGACGTAAGACTGCACCATCTGACTATGCACCTGGACTAAGAGACCCGAGTGGTTCAAAACCTTACCAAACTGAATGATAAAATGTAATTAACGAAAAAGGATTAATATTTTTTTAAAAATCCTTAATTATATAACAATCCTCTATAAAGCCAGCTAGAACTGAGAGGTGTCGTCTTAGCCAACTCTTCCACGACTCTTCATCGACTTTCCTGCAGATCTATCAACACAACATGGGCGCAGAAAGTCCAGACAAACTGGCTCATCGGAAACAGACCAACCTATAAATGGCCCACAGCGCAACACGCACTAATAGGACCACACATGAAAGATGCACAACATTAACAAGCGTTTTTAGAGGAGGGTTAAAGATGAAAGGCGACAATATAACTAGAAGGGTGGAGAATATATTGTGCAAAAACTTAATAGAATGGTGCTCAAGAAATAACAAAGACAACAGAAAATACCTTGAAGGAAATAGATAGAGAATCTGATATCTTGTGTAGAAGGCATCTAATCGAGTCTCCACGTGGAGAGTATGTTGCCAGCATTATGCGCCCAAAATATGTTCTTATTGTTTAAACTCTTCACCTCATTTCCTGCTTTGGCTAAGAATTCTTGACGATAAGAGAATTATTATTATTATTATTATTATTATTATTATTCATCTTGATACGTATATAAAAGAGAAGGTTATATTATATGCGTGTGTTTAGAGTTAATGGGATTTAATGAGAGGGAGAGAGAGAGAGAGTAAAAATGAGAGAGAGTAAAAATGAAATAAATAATGAGCGTACACATGCCCTTGTTATCTCATATCGATATTTTCTTATACAGACCAATTATTGACTTACACAATTTCTATTGTCTTCATTACTGCATGATTAATCGATCTATGTCAAAAGTCAGCCGCCATCTTGAAGGCTTTTGTCGAATCGCAAAGAAACGAGACGACATTAATATCATTGGATCGGGTCATTTTCTATAACAACCAGTTAATTGCGTGCCTGTAAGTGCATTTACATACTTGTAAAGCTATTAGTCTGACACTAGGTCACAGTTGTATGACACTCAGTGAGGATAAAATTCACTGCAAGGAAAGGGATATACAAAGTAATGCATCGATTAATTCTCCCAGATGTTTTGCTTTTTTTCTGCTGCTTCAACATTTTACGAAATAATTTCATAAACACATTACTTCGACCTCGAATAACGGGAAAACGTAACATTACATCCCTTAAAATTTAGCCAAAGAAATACAAAAACGTCCAAAATGTATTAAACATAAAGAAGCTGTCATTGACTATTTAATTAAATAAATGAATATTTAATATAGTTGATAATTAATTATGAATATAATTATTTTGTGAGTATAGGGATGTGCACACTTATAGCTCTGTGGTTGTGTGTGTGTGTGTGTGTGTGTGTGTGTGAGACCTTTACCCAACAATATTGAAGTTTTTATAAGAGCAACGCACTTGAAAAAATCTTGGAGGATAAAGCATTTTCCAGACCAATTCGCAACCGAATGATTATAATTTTGTGAAGTGTGAGTCTTTGTTAAATGTAATTTATAATCATCCAAATAGACGGTATAACAGAGATAAATATGAAAAAAAATAATTAGAATTCTTCACTGCTTCCTAAATAAGTAAAGTTGGCGACCATAGTCGAGGGTGACCCGAAGGCTCCCTTTTCGATAGCTACTACACCAAGATGTAGGGAAGGGCGCTACTCCTTTCCCAGGATTGCTCCACTTTACCCTTGATCCGTACCTTATAATGCTGAGTGTTAAGCAAGGAGGCATCAAGTACCATTTTTTGAGTCTTTGGTATGACTCGACCTGGGATTGAACCCAGGTCTCCCGAGCCATTGGCGAACACTATCAATATTATCATGGACCGCAGTTGCAATAGGAAACAAATGTGTTCGCGGATCGTCTAGTTCTCTAGTCATTTTAAGTATTTCAAACAGATCAGAGTTCTAGAAACAGTTGCAATATTTCTAGAATATCTAGAAGTTTCTGTACCTAATTATGTGTCTACGCTATCTTGGATTTACGTATACTCTATCACTAATACTGAGCAATATTTATTCGTTAATATAGCAAACTGCATTATTGATTTCTATATATATGTGTTAGTGTGTGTGTGTGTGTGTGTGTGTGTGTGTGTGTGTGTGTGTGTGTGTGTGTGTGTGTGTTTGTGCGTGCTCACAATCAAGAATTACATTGCTGACAAATGCTCTAACGGTCTGTCGGGGATGTTGCGAGATGTGTCGGATGTATAAAACAAAATTTTGAGATCGTGCGTGTTCCTCGCAAATAATTTCCCTTACAAAACAAAACCAAAACCTGAATAACTTTAAAATAAAGATTTATTATTCAGATTGAATAATATACAAAGAAACTCACAATGTGGTTGTTGTTGTTGTTGTTGTTTTCGCTCGCTTATTCAGTGTTTAATTTCTGTAGTAGAAAACTTTTTTTTCTTTGATGGAAGAAGAAAGGGTAATATCTCTTTGCTCGTCAGCGTGGCACCTCTCAGGATTTGGTAAAATTAGGGAACAGTTCAGTAGCGTGGCTTATCTAGAATTGGTTCATCGCTTTCTTTTATAACCCATAAGTGGATCAAAACGGGTATGAATGGGGTTTTTTTTCGGGGTGGGGGGAATATCTGATTGGTTTTAAAATATATGGGCGCGAATTTTGTGTATATGGTTTTGATCTTTTTTTCTAGAATGTTCTAAATTGTTTCCTTTGTTGATTGGTTTAAAGATATGTGGGCGCGAATTTTGAGTATGCGATTTTGATCCTTTTTTTCAAGAATGTTATAAGTTGTTTCTTTTGTTAATTGGTTTTAAAATATGTGTATGTAAATAAAATTTACGCTACAGGTCTCATAATTGCCAAGAGTTATCTTTCCTTCTTCATCATCTATAATGTTTGTTTCTTCTTAGATAGAGCAGGTATATTTTATGTAACATAGTTTATGGGTCATAAGTTCCTTTACAACAACCCTTAACATATGTTTCAACACACAATAAAAACAAGAGCTATTCACAGAAATTTCGAAAAATCTAGATCAACTTAAAAACAATGAGAAAATTAAACCATACTAAACACAACAAAAATCATTAAAAGCAAACGACAAACAAAAAACAAGGCATACGCTAACCTCATCTAAATTTGGGGAAAACACAACGCATGGAGTCCAAATTTCAAAAATAAAAGATGTGGAGTACGTAATATAATTATAGGAAAATCATATACTTCCGAAAACCCGAAAAGAACATTTACAATAAATAGAAATTTAAACTGCAATTAAAAAAATATAGTCTGCATAATCAAATGCACAAACTACGAGATATACAGTGACTGCTCTCAGTTACTGAACAATAGAGTCTCTTTACTTAAAAGCGGCATTAATTTAACAGAAAATAGAAAACTATGTATAAAAATACTGTCATGAATGTAGCAAGGGAGATTTGAAAATAATACCAATATACCAGACTGATGACTACTCACTCAAAATTAAAAAAAACTTCATAGATTTAAGCCAACATTAAACAAAGCCTTACTACACAAACTTACACACGCAAATAGTAAATTTAAAATACATATATGTATGGGATCAAATGCATTCTCACATACAAACACTCCGAAATCTCTTGAAAAAATATATATATGCTTACGTAAGTGTACATACATATATTCTTGTGTACACACACACGCACACACACACATTATATATATATATATATATAGACATTGATGAGAGGTAAAAGGAAAGAAAAAACAAAGAACAAAGGAGGAAAAATTCCCCTAATATCCTTGAAAATATAAATTTATACGAGTGTATGTATGAGTGTACATACACGTATACGCGTGAAACCACACACACCGAATATATATAAGTTTACGAATTGCATCTGTGGATGACAATATATACGCTCCCCCATGGGGGTTGAGCACTCTGGCGAAGGAATTGTCGGCCGCCGCTAGAGTAATGCAAAGCTCTTCGAAAGAATTGAGCACTCTGGTAGCCGATAGGGTATAAAAAATGTAAAACAAAGGCTGCTGCTGCTGCTGTTGCTAAAATAAATACCTTAAAATTCCCTTAGCCAACGTGGTCCGCTTTGTGGCCGAGAGGTCTGAAACTTAGTCTAACGTAAAGTTGGACGGGTTTCGATCCCAACTTCGAGCGTCCTGCGTGTCTAGCCACACTGAAGAGTTCTGAGAGAACGAAACAGTCTGTCTGTGGATGACAATATATATATATATATATATATATATACGCACCCACAAAATATATATACATAGACAGATATTTTCATGGACAATTAAAAAGCAATGTATTCAATTTACAATTCAATAATTCCTAGACACAAATCTGTAATTAAGCAAAATCAAAACAACCTATCAAACAATCTTTTCAATTAAAGAATTGCCTGAACTTAAATAAGCCATTTAAAATCTCCTAAAGAAAACATAAAGTCTGAAACGTGTAGAGCACAAATATATGAAATAATACCTAAATATCAAATTTTAAATCATTTGCGAACCTATTCATTTTTACTTTTCCCTCGTTGGGCCAATAAAAATCTTTATATATATATATACATGTGTGTGTGTGTGTGTGTGTGTGTGACCATAATTATTAAATGTTACTTCGTTACAAGATGGCTGAAAGTTAAGAAAATTTTATCAAAATATCTTGCACGGACATACCATATCTAAATTAAAATCGGCATTTTCCTTCAAAGAGTTGCAACTTTAATTTCTGTATGTATTTGGCAAATCTGTCTGATAGTCATTTTTATGTATATTTTCTGCATTAATTTCCCTTCAAAGGGAAATACCTTGCTTACGTAAGATTGCAATTTTCAAAGTTTAATCTAAATCCAAGCCCAGACTACCGATGCAATTCGTAAACTTGTTACTTGTGTGTCTTACAAAGAAAGCCATAAGATCAATATTGCGAAGCCTAGCATATATTTTGCGATAGTTTTCAATTAACAACTGTGCATGCGTTGATACATTTCTCTACTGCAATTCACAAGAAATATTCTTTCTTTCGTTCTTGTTTTGTTCGGAGATTGACGAAACCGACTTTTGTTTCTTACGTTCAACAGACGATCGATTTAATCTACATTCTTAAAACAAGAATACAAACGGACAACTAACAATAAACCTGCATAGATAAATGCTGGTTGATCAATTGAAAACAAAACTACTTTTTTCTAGTCTCGAATAATCAATCAATAACTCACATCATTTAAATTCTTTGTATTTTGACACGAAAGATTAACTCTTTCTTCTTTTGAATTCATTGGCTACAAATTATAGAAACTCTGGTCTTTCAGTCTTTAGCTGGATTATAAAACTATATATATATATATATATATAATGGAGAAATGGTAAATTTTGGTAAATCTGACAAGTTGATAAAAATAAGTGGTAAAGTGGATAAATCAAACACTTACAACGGGTTTAGTAGCAATATTTCGTTCTTTATTCACGGAAGAACTTCTTCAGACTAAAATTTTTTTGAATTTTTCTACTTTTTAGCAATTGAGAAAATGAAATAATTTTAGTGTGAAGAAGTTCTTCCTAGAATAAAGAACGAAATATTACTGCTAAACCTGTTGTAAGTCTTTCATTTATCCATTTTCCACTTATTTTTATCATATATATATATATATATATATATATATATATATATATATTAGGCGGGAAATTATGTTTTTAAAGTAAATTTATCGTTACTTGGGATCATTAATTTTCTAATTTTTTAAGTAAAATTTCTTCATCTATATATCTAAACAAATTAAGTTAAGGACCGTTTACGCAAGAAGAACTCGACTCGGTACTGAGAAAAATTAAAAATAGAAAAGCAGCAGGGCTCGATGAAATACTCCCAGAAGTATGGAAGACCAGACAATTCGACGACATACTGCTCCGACACTGTAATGCCGTATATAATCAAAACACAATGGACAGGTGGATGAAGAGATGGATCCTCCCTTTCCTAAAAAGGGTGACCTCGGATTAGCCAAGAACTACCGAGGTATAACCCTTACATCCATAGCGGCCAAGATATACAATGCTTTACTACGCAACCGCATAGAACCCAAAATTGAGAACATACTTAGGAAGAACCAAAATGGCTTCCGGAGGAATAGATCCATGACGTCACAAATTTTGACTATTCGTCGAATTCTTGAAGGTGTACGTGCAAAAGACCTAGAGGCAACAATATTATTTGTCGACTTCGCCAAGGCCTTTGACTCCATTCATAGAGGAAAGATGGGGCAAATTCTACTCGCCTATGGGCTACCAAAAGAAACCGTCACAGCCATAATGATGCTGTATAAAAATACAAAAGTAAAAGTCAGTTCCCCGGACGGAGACACAGACTACTTTGACATTGTAGCAGGTGTGCTGCAATGAGACACATTAGCCCCATACCTCTTTATCATTTGTCTAGACTACGTGCTTAGAACATCTATCGATAAAATCAAAGAAAACGGTTTCAAGCTCACAAAAGAAAGAAGCAGAAGGTAGTCCGCACAAACAATTACGGACGCCGACAACGCCGATGACATAGCGCTTCTGGCAAATACACCCGCCGAAACCCTGCTACATAGTCAAGAACGAGCAGCTGCAGGCATAGACCTCCATGTCAATGTACACGAGACGGAATATATGTGCTTTAATCAAACAGGCAACATCTCCACACTAAACGGTAGCTCTCTGAAACTAGTAAATAAGTTCACCTACCTAGGAAGCAATGTCTCATCAACCAAGATAGACATCAACACGCGACTAGCAAAGGCATGAACATTTATTCGATTGGCTATTGGTCATATGGAAGTCAGACCTGACCGATAAAATAAAACGCATTCTCTTCCAATTAGCAGTCGTGGATGCACTAAATGGACGCTAACTAAACGTATGGAGAAAAAGCTTGACGGCAACTACACAAGAATGCTGCGAGGAATATTGAACAAGTCGTGGAGGCAGCACTTCACAAAGCGCCAGCTGTATGGCCACCTACCACCCATCACGAAAACTATCCAAGTTAGACGAACCAGACATGTAGGACACTGCTGGAAAAGTAAGGATGAGATCATGTGATGTACTCCTGTGGACCCCTTCATATGGACGAGCAAAGGCAGGACGACCAGCTATAACCTACATACAGCAGCTCTCTGCCAATACAGGATGTAGTCCTGAAGACCTGCCGGAAGCAATGAACAATAGGGAGGATGGCGAGAGAGGGTCAGGGATATCCGTGCTGATAGCGCGATGCGATGATGATGATAATGACTATCATGTACGGTTCTTTACCTCAGCTCATTTTTTCTTTTCGATATCTAAATAAATTTTTTCATAAAATATTCTGATAAATTTTTGATAATTTATTTAAATAAATTTTTCATCAAGATATTTAAATATTTCTTGTAAATTACTTTAATAGATTTCTTGATCTAAATGCTTAAATAATTTTTTTATAATTTATTAAAATAGATTTCTTTATCTAAATATTCAAATATTTTTTATCTATTTAAATAGATTTCTTCATTTAAATATTTAAATAAATTTTATGGAATTTATTTGAATAAATTTCTTCCTTTACATTTTAGATAAATTTTATATATTTTAAATAAATTTCTTCTAGATATTTGAATAAGTTTTATGATTTACTTGAATAAATTTCATACAATTTATATGAATAAATTTCTTAAATAAATAGCAAATCTCTGCACATGGAAAAAAGCTGAAATTCCGCAATACCCGTTATGCACACAGAGAACATAGTTACCCCAGGTCATTGAGCAAAGGTCGTTATTGTTGGCGCCATGGTCAGGGGCTAAGAGTAATTGCGGAAACTATTGAACCTATAAATACAATTCTGGTAACAGCAGGATCAAGAGAAGACTGGATCAATTGAAACAAGAACAACATTTCTCAATGTTGGGTTGGCTGCGGTCGGCAGTGTACGGCGTTGGTCGTAGATTAACTAAATCGCTGGTGGCACGTATGTGACGGCTCCTAATGTCGAACGGGATTTGTCTGACATCCCACAGTCTCAGAGTGCGGCACCAGGCCGTTTTATAGTGGGAGCTGCGCACGAATCGAGACTCTTGCGCGGCAGATGAAAAAATTCTTGACCCCGTCGGCATTCCCCATGAGGAGTGCCTAAAGCATCAAGCAATAAACTCAACCACGCCTAAGCAGGCAAAGACCTGGGGGACGGCCCCCTGAGGGTCAAGTGTCATAATTTGCAATCAACCGCCCGATACAAATGCCAGGTGGCGGCCCAAAAGGGCTCTCGATGTCGAACTGTTGGTACTGCTGATCGCCGCTTATATTTCTGTGTATATTTTGTATGGTGATATTTGCATAGCACGTGCGTGTGAGTGCAAATATGCATATCTATAAGCCGGCGGTGTCACTTCATTCAAACGTCCCCAAATAATATTTTCCCAGCCACCACACATTCAGCATAACTGCAGATTGAAAAATGCTAGTTGACATTGGTAGGCAGGTTAAATTCCATGACCATATTTTTCAACCCCAACTCCACCTAAATATGATCCTTTTTTTCGGATGCGGAAGAAAACATGGGAGAAATCCATGAGAGAAAGTTCGCTAAGTACCAGGAACTTGAGTAGAATAGAATGAGAAAATAGTGGGATCATTGTGAGTTGGGTGTCGAGGTTTTTCATGGCAATCGCTTTGTAAGTCCCTCACCAAACTGGGTTTGACAGGTAAAGAAAAGATGACATTAATTCACTTAATCACGGAGGTAGCTAAGAAGGTTTCTAGATAAAGATAGTGGATAAAAAAAAAGTACAAGTTGTTGACTCGCTAATATTTGATCAGACAGAACAATAACTGATTATTTGATTTCTTTTTCCTTGTTCATAGCCAACCCCTTTTCCTTGTTCATAGCCAACCCCTTTTCCTTGTTTAACATATATCATCAATATATTGTTTCCTCTCTCTCTCTCTCTCTCTCTCTCTCTCTCTCAGTAGTGACAATGCAATATCATTTTTCTTAATTTGTCACATTACTTGATATACAATATTTCGGTATTGGCTATTATATATTTTCGTTTTTATTTTTACGAATTCGATATTTTGTGCTAAGGGTTTTTTTCAATGGAATATATTCTTTTCTTTTTTAACAACAATTTTCGTATTAAGATTTTTTTTTCTTCTGCTGGTACAAAAATATTTCAAGATAAGCGTTTTTTCGGGTTTTTTTTTTTTTTTTTAGTTTTCGTATGAAGGTTTTTTGAAAGGAGGGGGCTACGATATTTCGTAACAAGACATTTTTTTGTATCAATATCTCGATATCATGGACAAAGTCGAGTTGATCAAATACATATCTGATTCTTTTTTTCCCTGCATATGAGAAGATTAGATATTTAAGATTAGATATTTAAGATTAGATATTTTTTGTAGAATACGAAATTTAGTACGAGGACGATTTTTTTATTTTTTTGTTGGGGGTGATAAGAATATATATTCTATGGCTTTTGTTGTTTTTTTCTCCTTAGGTGGCCATATTTAGATTGGGGGGGGTCTCTAGTTTGGGATTCAATATTTGATACCGTATTCTTGAACGGTCAGGCATCTTTTATTTATTCATTTTTTTCTGCTGTTGAACATGATAAGACAGAAAGAACATACCTGTGATTAATCCATTCTGAATACCAAAATGCATTTTTGGGCTTCTCAACTGGAGGAAGTGGAAAACCAAATGTTTGCACTCTTCCTTTGTTCTTAAAGGGGAGGGACCGCAAAGACACATTTGATTGGTGGTTTCACTGACTGTAGACATTATAAAAGCATCAAGGTCAGCCAGTGGTGGTGTCGAAAAACTTCTGTCAATTAAAATTTTACCCACTCCCGTCAAATTTATGCAAATTAGAGATTAGGTTAGAATCTCATGGAGTGAGAGGTATGTTCAGGTGTTTGTGGTGCGAAAGATTCTCAGATTAAATGTGACGTTATAGTGAAAAGATTATTATTTTACGTTTTAGTTTAGGTTTGGTTTGGTTTTATGGCATATCAACCATTGTTGGTTATTTAGTGCCAAATCCTGTTTTTACATATGTATTGAATATATGATTTGTAAATATGCTTTGTTGATACACACACCTAAATGATCAAACAGTTCTATTTCAAACAATTCAATTTGGCATAAGTCAACAAAGTTAAATGATTCCAAGTATCGCTATGTATCACTAACAATTCAATTAAAAATCAGTCATTAGTTTACACACAGTTAAATGATCAAACAGTTCTAATGCCCTGTCAGCTAGGGCAGTAGAATACTCCGACTGCTTCTCTGCTGAGGGGTAAGACCAACGACTGTCCTGAATATGAAACTAAACCAGAGTCGTAGCACCTGATAAGTGTCCTCTCTATGGGTTAAATAGAACTAAACGGTGGTTGGCGTTTACTGTTTTTATACATTTAAAATGCGTATTTATGCTGAACTGAATTGTTTGAAATAGAACTATTTTGATATTAAAACTGTGTACTTATGCTAAACTGAATTATCTGAAATAAAACTGTTTTGACATTAACTCTGTGTATTGCCCAGTCGGCTGGGGATGTAGAATACACTGACTGCAACTCTGCAGAGGGGTAAGACCCCTCCCCAACGAGTGTCCTGAATATGAAATTAAACAATCTGATGATGAGGTACCAGTGATTCTGGAGCTTTGGGGAATACGGAGTACCCCTTTATTGCTATCGCTCCCAGGTCCACTCTGGCCCGGATATGGGTCCTATCTATGGGTCAAATAGAACTGTTTCACATTTAAGCTGAGTGCAAACAAATGACTTATGCTAAATTGAATTGTTTGAAATATTAAAAACAGTTCTATTTCAAACAATCCAGTTTAGCATACAAAAACAGTTTCATTTCAAACAATTCAGTTTAGCATGAGTACGCTGTTTAGATGTCAAAACAGTTCTATTTCAAGCAATTCAGTTTAGCATAAGGACCCAGTTTAGTTCTATTTTGACCTATAGATAGGACCCTATCAGATGCTACCACCCTGGACCAGAGTTGACCTGGGAGCGATGGCAATGAAGGAGTACTCCGCATTCCCCAAAACTCCAGCATTACTGGAACTTCACCATCAGATTTAGTGTCATAACCAAAACACTCGTTGGGGTGGGGTCTTACTCCTCTGCAGAAAAGTAATCGGTGTATTCTACAGCCCCAGCCGACTGGGCAATTGACAGAGGTAAATGTCAAAATCGTTCTATTTCAAACAAATCAGTTTAGCATAAATACGCAGTTTAAATGCAAAAACAGTCCCCTTTCAACCAATCCAGGTTTCTGTTTTTACTCAATATTCTTTGACAGATACGTTATCATATTTACCACCCCTCCGCTCCGGCAGGATATGACACAAGGTCAATTTTTTAAACGGAGTTTAACAGTTTTGAATTCAGATTTTTCCTTCTCCTAGACTAGTTGCCTCACCAAGGCTGAAGAACCTAGTCTGCCCTACTATTTACCCATAGCTGGAGGGAGAATAATTGGATTCATACCTTTCCCAAGGGTATTAGTGCTATGTGAAATGCAATCAGTATCGTCCAGGATTTGAACTCGTGTCGCCGTGTTCATTTCCTGCGACGATAATCATTACACTACGCGCACCTCCACAGATACGTTATTATCTCTTGGCTATAGCCTATCAGTTAGAAAGCTAGGTTTTCTTTTGTAGTCCTTAACTACAATATCTACTCTATTGCTCTTGATTTTTCTATCAGTTTGGATAGCAAAGTCCCGGAGAATAGTGGTACCTTTTGTCTCTATTTTTGGTTTTGGTTTGTGTGTATATCATTTTTCACAGTACAAAATTCAATAGTATTTACACTAATTTGTCTGTTGTTCAATTTCAGGAACTTTTATCTCTGGGTTGACTCTTATGTGCGGGTCACAGGTACGTCCACCCGAAAAAACCCGATCCAATATTATATGGACCAACACTTGGATAGCCGGTCTCCAACTCATCACAACCTTCTTGTTCCTGCTTGGGTGGATCTGGAGTATCTCTTGGGGTATAGCATTCCTTACCATTTCAGGTAAGTCTCTTAGACATCGAATATATCTTATCAATTAATTCCATGTAGTCCAATACTACATCGTCTATCTATTCTGCATTGTCATGAACTCCTTCAGCAAAGAGGAGTTCCCATGGCGTCATGACTCAAGCGCTGGACTGCGGCCTCGAAGCCAATGAGTACGAATACCAGTCCTGTTATTCCGTTTATTTTCGGACTAAAACCCTTGGCAAAGGTGTGAACCCTCTTATCCTACCCCTTCATCTATGAAACAAATAGTATCATCGTTCCTTTTCTACAAGGATGATTTTGGCATTAAATAACCCACGAAGGTTGATATGCTATTAGATGAAGAAACTAAATCAAATCATCCCTCTGCTAACGTAACACTGACATATTTGTGGTCCGTGACAGATGTGACCAAGATAAATCGCCCGTGACAGATGTGGCCAAGATAAATCGCCCGTGACAGATGTGGCCAAGATAAAGAAAATCCGACAACACAAGATATTTACTCCACTCGTAAACACTACAATAAGTTTTTTAGCGTGCAAGCAAGTGCATGTGTGTGTGTATGTACGTGTGTGAGCGTGTGTGTATGTGTAAAATATCAACATGGAGGAATATGAAAATATTCACACTTTATATACATTTGTGCAATTTTTGGTTATAGAGTTTCAATGCTGTTTGGTAATTAATAATACCTTATAAAATCCGTTTTGTATAATGCATTGTAGAAAGTTCCACGAGAAAAAAAAAAGCTTTTTCATTTTAAAAATTATTAAGGGTGTGCTTATTTGTGGACGATACTCTCTCTCTCTCTCTCTTTCTCTCTCTCTCTCTCTCTCGTGACGGGAAGAGTTCCATGACGTAGCGGCTAACGTACTAAACTGCAGCATCATAGTAAGCGAGTTCAAACTCCAGTCTCTCTATAAAGTTCTCTTTCGGACTAATACTCTTGAGAAAGGCATGAACCCCCTTATCCCCCGCAGTTAGAGGTTAAATAGTGCCACTACTGTTCTTCTACAAGCTTTGGCATTAAATAACCCACGATGGTTGATACGCTATAAAACAAAGAAACCAAACCAAAACCTACCCCCTTCTCTCTCTCTCTCTCTCTCTCTCTCTCCGGCCACTTGCCTCCCATCTCTCAGACTATTCAAGTACGTCAAACATGATATGTTGGAAAAGTCATGATGAACTCATAAGCTAGGTTCTTCAATGAACTATCACACATGGACACGCTAATGTTGGCCAATCAGCAAAATACTTGCATAAATTAGTTCTCTGCTGACACTGGATGCAGTCAGGAGGACCTGCTAGGATCGATTATTGATGGGGACTTATGGCGAGAGAGAGTGTCAAGGAACTCCGTGCCATCAGCACGATTCAATAGTGATTATATATATATATATATATATATATATATATATATATATATATATATATAATGTATTTGTGGGCAACAGGAAAAAGTGTAGACATAAAGAACAAAGCAAAAGTGCTTAATATCATAAAGTTAGAGCTACTATACTAGTAAAAGCAGACATTTTTCTTTTAGATTACAAACAATCGTAACTAATAGTAACTAAAAGCTACCTGAGAATTATTTTCTTTATTTTCGTTTGAGAGCCGTTATCTAAAGTGTGAAACTTTTAGTTACTATGAGTTACAAATGTTCGCGAACTAAAAAATAACAATTTTACACACACACACACACACACACACACATATATATATATATATATATATTAATGTGTTACCACAACAAAGATGTTCAGTTATGGCTCTACTTTGTGTGTGAAGTTTAAAACTTTTTGAACGACCTTCGTATATATATATATATATATAGTTGGTTGGTAGGTTAGTTGGATTTTATGGCATATCAACCCTTGTAGGTTTAATGCCAAATCTTTTTATACATATATATGATTTGTAAACGAATGGTTTGCAGGTAACATTATAAAGAAGCCAGAGCTCATTTGTTTGCACACAGTAAAATAGTTTCAAGTATTCCTATCTAACACAAAGAATTCTATTCATAACTAATCATTTGTTTACACACAAATGAGTTCAAATATGGTTATGTAACATTAATAATTCAATGTAATGTCAGTCATTTTTTAACAAACAATTAAATATTTAAACTGTTCTATTTGTTCCCATAGATAGGAATCTAATAGGTACTTCAACTCCGGATCAGGGTGGGCTTGGGAGTAATAGCAACGTATTGTATAGCAGAGAAAGACAACAACGCTGATGTATAAAAATATAATCTGCTTCTTTTTTCCCCTTTTATTACAGGGGTCACACAGGGGTCAAGGTACGAATCTGCGGTGAAAATTCTGCCTTTCTGTTGCTTTCTCTACTTTCACAAGACTGGTACAGGGTCATCTGAAGGCATTGAATCCTTAGTTCCTCTTCGCTTCTCTACTTTCACGAATCTCGTACAGAGTCATCTCAAGACATCGAATCATCTCAGTTTCTCCCCTCTTCTCAATCCTTAGCAGTCTGACGCAAGGCCAGGGCCTAGAGCGACGTGGCGTCTAGTAGTGGCCTTCAGCAGTTTTCTCTCCTCCACTCGTCTCTGCTAGTTATATTATATTCCGGACACCCACGCAAATTCCCGTGGTCACACCTCCGGTCTACCACCTACGCGTTGCACGTGGACACGCCTCTTATTAGCATGCCACCAACACAATTTACGTGGCACTTCCGCTAGAGAAACACCTGATTCCTGTTTACTTTAAGAAACGGGTCTATTTCCTGTTTATTTTTTGTTCCAGCGTGACTTCTTTCTAGCATGCCACCTACACAATTTACGTGGCAAGTCAAAAGGGATCTTCAAGTCAATATCCAAATCTCATTTCCTAAAGCCTGGACTGGAGTCTCGCCATGAGATGCAGTTTAGTGTAGTACCCAGAACACTAGTTCTATTTGACCCATAGACTCTAACACAACCAATCCGTTGGGTCTGGAAATTATGACAATGAATGGACACTCCACTCTCCCCCAGATCTCAAGAACTGGAATCTTACCATCAGATGCAGTTTAGTATCATATCCAGAGATGCAGTCGGTGTATTCTATGGTCCCAGCCGATTAAAGTCTTTATTATCATTTGTATTATTCTTTATCATCTTAATTTTAGTTGCTTTTTATCGCAACTCACATGGGCGGTTGTTTATAGTTGTAATTATACCTGCGATACATGTTCTGGTAGCTTAGATGGCAAAGGAGCTGGTATTTAGAACCATGCTTCTTCGAGGCAAAATAAGGGTGCGTATGGTTTTACAGACTTTACGGGTGCAAGTATTTCAGTTTTGATGTAATTAAATATTATATTAAATTAGAAAGACAAATGAGATAAGAACTCATATAAAAAGAATACACTTATATTTTTTTATATTTTGTTTGATTTCTTTATCGAATTATGCATAGGATTGCTTTTAATACGTTTGAAAAAAACAACAATTGTATTAATAACACCATTGCAGGATTTTAAATGCATTGAACTGTTTTGTGGCAAATCTAACTTTGTTAGACTTTAATGGAGACATTGTTTATAAATAAGATGCTTATCCTATTTACCCAACCCCTCCGCTCGGGCAGGATATGATACAATGTCCATTTTTAAGCGGAGTTTTTAACAGGTTCGAATTCAGAGTTTTCCTTTTCCTAGACTTGTTGCCTAACCAAGGCTGAAGAACCCAGTCTGTCCTACTATTTATCCATAGCTGGAGGAAGAATAATTGGATTCATAAATAAGATGCTTATAATCATTTAATAATCATTGAGAACGTGACTTAAATAACTGCGGGAAATTTGACGTCGGTGGTGACGTAGTTTCAGTTATAGACAGAAACATAATAATCATTATAATAAGAAGATGGTTAGTATTATCATTCGTCTTTTAATTACTTTGTTATCTCAATTCACTTGGTGCGAATCGGAAACAATAATAAAGGATAAGTTACTTGTGAGACACAAACTCCCGCCCAAAGGCGACAACTGTATGAACTTACGCGGCCCCTTTTCCACAAGCAGGATGTAGCACAACGTAAATCTTTAAACGGAATACAGCTAGTTTGAACTCATGGTTTTCCTTCTCCTAGATTGGTTGTCTTATCACGGTTAGAGAACCCGGTCTGCTCTATTATTTATCAGTAGCTGGGACGGGTGGAAGAGGGATTCATGCCTTTCCTAAGAGAATTAGCACTAAGTGAAGTGTAAATGACTTCGTCTAGGATTTGAACTCGAGTCACCGATTCCATTTCCAACGACAATAATTGTTACGCTAAGTGCGCCTCTCTATCAGATATTGATGTAGTTGCAGATATGAATTATTTGAGATTTAAACTGGATCAATCTATCCTAGCTAAAAGACTGAATCTAGTTGTTATAAATAAAAAGAAACTTTGTACATATATTTCGCTATCCCAGCAGATCAAAGATCGGGAAAAACAAATGAACTGAAAATTTAAAAAAATAATCATGTTATATGAAAGTGGCAATCACTATTAATCTTGTCTCCATTTTTCTTCATCTTAATTTTAGTTGCTTTTTATTGCAACTCACTCTGTTCTTCATTTCTACGTCATAGGAAACAACAATAAAAGATAAGCTCCCGGTCAGACTCGAACTCACGTCCCCTTTCGCTGAGGGAAAGTCTGATTCTCCACAGCAGCTGCTTTACAATCTAATCTACGATAGCAAGTTGTATCTCAAAAGTCAGAATCAAACCTACAAACCCATGCAAGACTCTCGTCTCAGATTTAACGGCGCCATGTCTATTGTTATTTTATTTATTCATTCTTATTTTTTTAGATGAAGCATCGTCAATTATTATAGCTGGAAGAGAACGGATGGATTCATGCCTTTCCCCGAGGGCGAAGAGAAACGCAAATAATCTCGTCCAAGATTTGAACTTGGGTTGCCAATTTTATTTCCTTCGACAATAACTAACTAACCGCGCCTCAATAAGAGACAAGCTCTCAGTGAGACTCAAATTCATATCCTTTTCGGGGAAGCTTGGTTTTCCGTATCTGCTGCTTCACAATCTAAGCTCCGAGAGCAAGTGGTATCCCAGAAGTCAAAAACAAACCCATAAACCCATCCAATATTCTCAATTTTTGAATAATCATTCTTCGTCATCTTAATATTAGTTACTTTTTATCGCAACTCACTCGGGTCATCACTTGTAGTTGTGATTTAGAATATTGCAATATTACAAGGTCTTGTAACTGAGATGATGAAGCTGCCGATACATAGAACCATGGCTCTTCAAAGCTAAGAAGGACGTGAGTTCAAGTCTCACTGGGAGCTTGTTCTTTATTCTTGTTTCCAAAACACTCAGTTCTTCGTCATAAAAGTCATAACCAAGTAAATAGCAATAAAAGCAATTAGATTTTGACGGCATGTTAACCAGTTTAGAGATATTTTATGCCCAAAGGTTTAGGAATTGCTTTCATTATATTTTTATATTTACATTTTTGTAGTTGTTTCGTAATGGGGTTCTTTTGCTCTCAGTCCTATTAAATAAGAATGATTTTAAATAGATCCATTTGACCCAAGCATGGAACCTTAATAGTCACTATTACTCTTAGTCAGAGTGGACCTGGGAGTTATGGCAATGAAATGATACTACTTACTCCCCAGATCTCCGGAACTGGAGCCTCACAAACAGATGTTTTTGTTGGTAAGAGGTTTTACCTCTCTGCAATGTATGAATTTATCAAGCCCTCCGCATTTTCCTTCACCTAGACTGGTTGCTTAACCAAGGCTAAAGAACCTACTCTGGCCCACTATTTACCCATAGCTGGCGCGAGAATTATTCAATTCATCAATGTCATCATGTCGTGCCGCAAGCATGGATATCCCTGACCCTCTCTCGCCACTTCTCCCTATCGTTCATCACCTCTGACAGGTCTTCAGGGCTACATCCCGTATCCTCACACAGCTGCTGTCTGTATGTTCGAGCTGGACGTCCTGCTTTTGCCCGGCCATATGTTGGGGTCCATAGGAGTACATTACTGATGAGCTCGTCCCTGCTTCTCCAGCAGTGTCCTGCATGTCTGGTTCGTCAAACTTGGATAGTTTTCGTGATGGGAGGCAGGTGGCCGTATAGTTGGTGCCTTGTGGGGTGTTGCCGCCAGGACTTGTTCAATATTGCTCGCAACATTCTTGTGTAATTGCCGTCTAGCGTCTTCTCCAACCGTTTAGTTAGCGTCCAAGTAGTGCATCCATACAGCAGTATCGATACGACCGCTGCCTGGAAGAAACTGCGTTTCATTTTATCGGTCAGGTCCCAAATGTATTAGCTCTATGTGAAAATGCAATCAGCCTTGTCCAGGTTTTGAAATCGTGTCGTCGTGTCCATTTCCTACGACGGTATCCATTAGACCACGGGCACCTTTTGTCTGCAGAGTATTCTACGCTCCGATGACAGGTTGGTTACGTATTGCTAGATTAATATGCATTAAGGGCACTGATGTAATGTAAGCCAGACTAGAGTCAAAGTCCTGCATCTGAAATAATGCCATACATCCAAGGCAGTCAGTTCAATTAAAACAAAGCCCCCCCTCCTGTCCCGACTCATTTAATAGGAAACGTGGTGGACTGATGTGGCAATTATTTAGCATTGATTGGTCACCACGTTGCCACAACATCCGGCCGGTCGAGCGGGTGAACCTATGATTGATAAATAGATATCGTCATAAAATAATGCTTTTCATATAATAACGACTTGATCAGTTCGGTCTCACTTACATAGAAGAGCGCGGGAAGATCGGGGCGTCCTTTATTGATGGAAAACATTGAGTGATTCCTTTTTTTAACGGTGGAACAACTCACATAAGCGTACATTGATATCACTGTGGGCAATTACCTTTCTTATTGCTGTTTCGATCGACTAGTTCTCCGATTTTGTAATGCTGGAAAAGGAAGGAAACACTAATACACATGTAACAATGGTTGAGCTACAATTGATTAAAAAAGATTTTATAATTTTCATGTCATTGGATAGATAGATAGATAGATAGAAACTGAGATAGATTGAACAGATTGAGATAGCGATATATATATATATATATATATATATATATATATATAGATAGATAGATAGATAGATAGATAGATAATGAACATACTGAGATAGATAAATAGATAGATACTGATTAAATATATATATATATATATATATGTGTGTGTGTGTGTGTGTGTGTGTGTGTGTGTGTGTGTGTGTGTGTGTGTGTGTGTGTGTGTGTGTGTGTTTCATGAAATAATGAAGACAAATTTTGTCCGTATAATATATTTAAGATCCTTTCAAGTTTTCTGATAAGTGTCTTAGTTTCAGGTTGAAATTGATGGATGAATTTCCCGAAATTGTCCCGAGCACTTTCGGACCCTTCATAGGCCATCATCATCAGGAGTTGGTTGCTTGTGTAAGATGTGGTTGTATTTTTAAAAGAGTTTTGTAAGTTCTTATTTCTAAAAGACTTTTGTAAGTTCTTGAAAGTTTATACCATAACGAAAATACTACACCCTTGGGAAAGGTATGAATCCAGTTATTCTCCCCCCAGCTATGGGTAAAATAGTAGGACAGACTGGGTTCTTCAGCCTTGGTGAGGCAACTAGTCTAAGAGAAGGAAAACTTAATTCAAACCTGTTAAACTCCGCTTAAAAATTGACCTTGTGTCATATCCTGCCCGAGCGGAGGGGTTGGTAAATATGATACCATAACGAAAATATGGGAATGCACACCTTACACAAACAAGCAACCCCTGATGATGGCCTATGAAGGGTCCAAAAGCGCTCAGGACAATTTTGGAAAATTCATCCACAAATAAATTTACAGACAAAATTTGTCTTTATTATTTAATGAAACATGCTTAAATGAACGACAGGTACCTAACTACACACACACACACACACACACACACACACACACACACACATATATATATATATATATATATATATATATATATATATATATATATATATTGTCATCCACAGACAGGCTGTTTCGTTCTATCAGAACTCTTCAGTGTGGCTAGACACGTAGGACGCTCGAAGCCGGGATCGAAACCCGTCCAACTTTACGTTATATATATAAGAAGACTGATAAATAGAAACAGTGTTAGATAGATAGATAGATAGATAGATAGATAGATTTCTGGTTGCTTTTTTCTTTGGCTTTTCGGATATCTATTTTCTCTCGTTGCATTTTTTCTTATGACTCAGCAGTCAGTCTTGCCGCAAGTAAAACTTTACGGTCGTATCTCAAGCAGCTGGGGAGTAGCGGAGGTTTCGGCGAATCTTCCGTTGTTGACGCTTTTCTTCTTCAGTCGTTCAATCCCTCGAAAGATTTCCTAGATTTATTGGATGATTTGTTGGGATGAAACAAAAAAAAAACTACAAAATTTTATTTAAAAAAACGTATTAGCCCTCCTCGTTTGCCTTGGGCAACATCGGTTCCATGAAAATGGAAGACTTCTTGCATTGACAACTACCTGCCTTCCTTACGATCGGAACCCTGTAAAGGAACCAACCTTTCCATGGGCTGTTCCATGATCCACGAGATTAATGGATACCACACACACACATATACGCAAAGAGAGAGAAAAAGAGAGAGAGAGAGAGAGAGAAGAAGAAGAAGAGGAACTCCATGTGTAATCATTAGAGTGAATTAAAGTTTTGTCGTGTGCTATCGCCCCTTGTCTGCAAAGTGAATTATTCCGAACGATCCCTTAGAAGCGTGTTGAATAGTTGCTATGGTAATAAGAAAATAGACGCGAATATATATCTCTTTCATCCCTATGTGAATACTTCCCTTCGAACCCGGGTCCCACTGGCACAATCATGTCACTTTTCACTGTGGGCACATAACTTAAGCTTTACACAAATACTGATCACAACAAATATAAAAGACATAACTGGTTTTAATTTCAATCACACTCACACACAAACCAACAGAGGCGCGTTTCACATGCCTTTGTGAAAAACACAAAGTTTTTACAATCATCATCCTCATCAAGCTGCATTGACACCTCGGATTTCCCTGACTCTCTCTCTCTCTCTCTCTCTCTCCGTCACTATCATCCATTTCTCCCGGCAGGTCTTCAAAACTATATGCTGTGGCTGCACAGAGCTGATGTAAATAAGTTCTTGCCGGTCGGCTAACACTAGCACGTCCATGTGAAGAACATCACTTATGAATTCACCCTTCCTTCTCCAGCAGTGTCCCTTATGTTTTGTTTGTTTTACTTGGATGGTTTTTAAGATGGGTGGTAAGTGGCCGTACAGCTGTTGTTTCATGGGATGTTGGTTCCAGGATTTGTTCAAAATAGCTCGTAACATTCTTGTGTAGTTCCCATCAACCTTTTTCTCTCTGCGTTTTGTAAGTATCCATGTGGTGCATCCATACAATAGTATTGACAACGACGCAGCTTGGAAGAAATCCCGTTTTGTTTTATCGGGGAGAAATTGCAATAGAACACATCTTTATGCATTGTAAACCTAATCACTTTTTGTTTCTTTGTACGTTGTATGTATTTTATAATTCTTTTACCCCCATTTTTGTCCATTTTTTGCCTTTTTTTTTCTATTCTACATATCGGTAATTATTAATCATTATATCATAAACACCATGTTAAACAGTGAAAGAACAATACATTTAACTGCAGTTCATGAGTGTTTATCAAATATTCATTGTTTATAGGTTTGGTTTGATTTCTTTGTTAAATGGAATCTCAACTTTCGTGGGTTATTTAATGCCAAACCCATCCTTGTACAAAGCTTTGTTGGCGGGATAAGGGAGTCCATACCTTTCCCTAAAAGTGAATGTAATAGTGTGACTCGAATTCGAATTCGCTGGCTACAATATCGCAGTCCAACACGTTAGCTACTCACACAATTTTCCACAAGCATGTTTCTCGGAATAACTTTCATTATTTGTACAGATATTGGCATAGGCTCACTTAGCGTAACGGTTATCTTCATCGGAAATGGAATCAGTGACCCGAGTTCAAATCCTTGACGTGGCTGTTTGGGTTTCATTTTGCTACTGGGAAAGGCATGAATCCATCTGTTATCTCCTTCCCTAACTTTGGCTAAATAGTTAAGCACACTAAAAACTCTAAATTCTCTTGGCAAATGGTACCAAGTGCGAAGGGATAGGTTATCAAAAAAGCCAACAGTCGGAAGAAAAACGTGTTGACAGAGTTCAACATCTCTTCCAGTGGGATACGTGCAACGAGATATACTTGGTCTAGTACCTTGAACCAGTCTTACCGAAGTCACCATAAAAGTGGTGACAGGGGTTGGTCTCACGGTGACACTCAGCCGAGTTGAAAGTGGGTAAAGGGTGTTCTGTGAAACAATATATATATATATATATATATATATATATATATATATATAATGGATTTCATGATTCGGTCTCTTTTTCTCTTTTGGTGGCTGGGATGTGAGGAGACAAATGCTCGCATGAACGGAAAACGAGGAACGAATTAAAAATACGAGAAAATTCCTGTTCCTAAAAGAACGAAAAAGCTAGCCTATATGTGGTGTTTCATTGATTTCCACCGACTTCCGCGGCCTCAGAATCTAAATGGAGAGAATGAAGCAACGAAGGTCCGAACGCTTCAGACGAGTTTTGTTTTCGTTTGTTTTTAGTTTTGTTTTTGTTTTGTTGTTTTTTCACACTCCCATCCGACGCTTCACCACCACTGTCATAGCAGTTATCGGTGACTATGCTACAATTAAAACCAGTTGTAGCTTGCTTTAAAATTGACCTTATGTCGCATCCTGGCCGTTACAAGTGGGCTTGAGTAAATACATGTACACACACGCGTGTGCTTTTTCTCTTTTTGAATCCATGTTCTTATTTGTTTTACAAATCAATAGAGTTATATTATGATTATTGCCTCTTGGGTTACTTCCGGAACGGAACTTGATAATCTAATTATATCAGAATTATGAGTTATAAATATCATAGCAGTAATATTTCTACAGAAGAATTTGTTTAATTAATCATGACATTACGATTTACATTTTTTTTTTAAAAAGCTGTTCATGGCATTCAGGGCTTCACTGAATTGTTACTTAAAGGAATAATGCAGTTTGCGATGGGTAAAACTGTCGTTTAAATTTTGCAAAAATAAAAATGAAAATAGCTCTGATATTGCACTTTATTAGATATATTTACTAAAATTACTAGAAAGCATCTTGAAATACTATAGAGATTTATTCAAAGAAATCTCCATTGGCTTCAACCACGGCTTCCATACAACTTCAGGATCTTCAGCAAGCCTTTCCGACTATCTCCTTATTTAAACTGGTTAATACTGCTGTTATCCTTGCTTTCAGTTCATTTATACTGTTGTACAGAGTTTTATTGTTCTCTCACTGAAATTCACTCGACACATAACAATAAAAGGGCTTACAATTTGGGGAGTGAGGCGGCCAAATGTTAAGGGTCATGAGGTCATAAAAATCTTTTTCTGATAGCCAAGACGGGTTACTCTATTTGTGTAGCATGGTGCAGAATCCAGTTGTCAGACGTAGAGTCTTCTAGCAGCTCTCATTTCGATCCAGAACAGCACTACCTCCACAAGCCAGTTGATGAAGACCTCTGTGTTGAATCTGAGGCCTTGCAAGGTGGTTGGAGGCATAGCATCACCACTGCTTGTGACTACCTCAAACACCATGACGTGAACTGGACGTTTGGTTTTCATCAATACGAATATGAATCCGTCTTCATATTAACATCCAAACACTGAAATCTTTGTATTGAAGCTTCCGTGAGTGAATGCCAATAGTTCTGCATACCGTTTCCAAATTTCGAGAGGAGTTAACTCTGCTATGGTGCTGCTTTACTTGCAGGCAGTGCCCTACTGACTTTAATTTGCAGCGCAGTAGATAAAACCTGAAACAAATAAAAGTGCATATGCGAAATTAATTTAAAATGGTGACAATTTATCCATCGCACACTGTTCTTCCGTATTTCTATAATACAATAATTTCCTCTGATTTTCTATAATACAGTAATTTCTACTATACAATAATTTCTAAGATACAATAATTTCCTCTAATTTTCTATAATACAATAATTCCAAATGAATTAATTTCTATAGTACAATATATTTCCTCTGATTTTCTATAATGCAATAATTTCTAAAATGCAACGATTTCTATAATACAATAATTTCCTCTGAATTTCTATGATGGTTTAGTTATTTTCTGTGCCACGAGTTGCATAAAAGTTTATAGTTTTTATCTACTTAGAATATTCAGACTATTTTCTTCATCTTTATTGTTATACTCACAACGTTTCGACCTTCTTCATGTGTTTCACGTCGAACTCAGAAGCCTACACAGAACCTTGATCTGAACATTTTATTTAATCCATGAGGATAGATTGTTCCAATTCCGTTAACCATGATCGGTTATAAGTGTTAATCTATAGTAAGTATTCCTTGTTATTCTTACCAGTTGTTGGGATTGAACCTGCAAATGATTTCACTCTGAAGCACTTTTCAACCAAACATCTTATTCACTGCGCCATGTATCCAGCTGGAAGTGATAAAAATTATCAAGCCTCATCTCAGAAATTTAGACAAAGTTTATCATATTTACCAACCCCGCCGCTCGGGCAGGATATGACACAAGGTCAATTTTTAAGCGGAGTTTAACTGGTTTGAATTCAGAGTTTTCCTTCTCCTAGACAAGTTGCCTCACCAAGGCTGAAGAACCTAGTCTGCCCTACTATTTACCCATAGCTGGAGGGAGAATAATTGGATTCATACCTTTCCCAAGGGTATTAGTGCTATGTGAAATGCAATCAGTCTCGTCCAGGATTTGAACTCGCGTCACCGTGTCCATTTCCTACGGCGATAACTATTACACCACGGGCACCTCCTTAGACAAAATTTATAGCCGTTTAATGTTTCGCAAGAGCGTGATTATCACCCCTTAGGAAATACATTTGACCAGAGGAATCCAAATCTTGAACGATACTGTGTTTCCCTTTGTGCTAATGTCCTTGAAAAAGAGATGAAAGCATTCCTTGATGATGTTAGCAGTGTAACTAAAGAGTAAGCATGACCCTGTTACGAGAGTAACATGAATTCGGCAGATTATCGAGAAGCGTTTGTTACAAAATGTAACTTAATATTGTAGCAGTGGAGTCTTCTGGGCATTGTGATAAAAGGATTAATGCTGAAATTAATTATAAATTAAACAAGCAAATATAAAACAAATAACAGAAGGTTGAGTTTTAATAGATGTTAATGTTTTTAGTATTTTTTTAGATTGCTTAATTGTGTATGTTAGGGGTAAAAACTCTCCCCTAACGAATGATTGACTCTTCACGTGAAAAGTTTAGGGTTAAACAAGATGGCTGCTTGGCAACACACCATTTGTAGACAGTAAATTGCTTATCCAATCAAATCCTGCTGTATCCTGGTCGGTGAGAAATAAAAACGAATTTGTTGTGTTAAAAATATATTTAACTGTTTTCTGTTATATTTTGTTGTTCCAAATATTTTGGGTTATAACAGTACATCAGTCCTGAATTCCATTGAGAATAAAATTTGATTATCGTCGTAAAATTTAGGATATTTTGGTTAAACGGCTGGAGTCCATAAGTTCTGTTTTCTTTTACTAGAGAACTTCTCGTCTATAGGATAGAGGAGGTGGCCGTGGTGTAATGGTTATCGTCGTAGAAAATGAACACGGCGACACGAGTTCAAATCCTGGACGAGACTGATTGCATTTCACATAGCATGTGAAATAATACCCTTGGGAAAGGTATGAATCCAATTATTCTCCCTCCAGCTATGGGTAAATAGTAGGACAGACTAGGTTCTTCAGCCTTGGTGAGGCAACTTGTCTAGGAGAAGGAAAACTCTGAATTAAAACCTGTTAAACTCCGCTTAACAATTGACCTTGTGTCATATCCTGCCCGAGCGGAGGGGTTGGTAAATAGGATAGGATAGAGGATAGCTGGTATAGAGACCATTAAAATTTGGCAGCAATATAGAGAAAGGTATTTGGTGGGGGGATTGATGACACACGTTGGTCTTTTCTAGGACAGGGTACTTCTGTTTTGTTTTTTTTTTGTTTTTTTTTTTTGTTTTGTTTTTTTTAGATTTGATGAAACACTTAGTTTAGGGGCCGTTACAAATGTATCTCTTGATGGTATTACATAAAAAGTGCTACAAAAAGGGAGCAGATGACGTTCATTTACTTGAAACGGTCCATATTGGAATATTCAAAATGTTACTGCTTAAGTTTCAAAAACATCAGTACTATATATACCGGTCAATTTTTTTGCTTGGTGCGAGAATTCAAACTGAAATAAATCAAATAAAATAATAAATTCATAATGATACGTATATAATCCATGTGCACACTTTTATACGTATATAATCCATGTGCATATTTTTGTGACGTAACCAGCATTCTAAAATGGACAATTAGATTCGTTATACCTAGATTTACATACCCTTGTAACACGTGACAGTACCAATGCGGAAGCATACATTTATTCATTGGAGGCGCTTGTAGTGAAACGGTTACCGTTGTAGGAAATGGGTACGGCTACCAAGGTTCAAATCCTGGAAGAGGCAGTTTGCATTTCGCATCACACTAATACTGCTGGAAAAGGCATGTATCCATCTATTCTCACTCCAGCTACGGGTAAATAGTTGGGAAGACTGGTATAGCAGCCAGCCTAGGAAAAGGAAAACTCTGAATTCAAACAAGGTACGCTTCGTTGATCTTAGGTCACATCCTGTTTGCAGCGGAAGGGTTAGAGGAATGCTTATGTGATCTCGATCTCTCTCTCTCTCTCTCTCTCTTAATACACTTGCACTCGTGGTATAACTGTTATTGTCGTTAAAAATAGACCGGGCGGCTCGAGTTCAAATCCTGAACGAGGTTGTTTGCATTTTACATCGCGCTAAAACACTTGGCAAAGATATGAATCCATTTATTCTCCCTCCAGTTATGGGTAAATAGTAGGGTAGACTGGCTCATTAAATTTGGTATGGCAACCGGTCTAGGAGAAGAAAAACTCTGAATCCAGACCAGTTGTATGTATTTACCCAAACCCTCCGCACGAATAAGATGCGATAAAAGGTCAACTTTTAAACAGGGTTAGCAGGTTGGAATTCAGAGTTTTCCTTCTCCAAGACTGGTTGCTATAGCAAGGTTAAAGAACCCAGTCTGCACTATTATTTACCCATAACTGAAGAGAAAATAGATGTATTACCTTTCCCAGAAGTATTAGTGCTAGGTGAAATGCAAACAATCTCATCTTGGATTTGAACCCGGGCCACCGGTTCCATTTCCAGCGATGATAACAGTTACGCTAAGCGCGCTTACCTTCCAGATATTGATATAGTTGCAGCAAAGAATTATTACAACGATAACAATTACATCAGGCGCCCCCACATCGCTCTAAAAAAACTGACCTTATGTCACATCTTGCTCATAGCAGGCGGGTTGGGTGGTATTTGTTCGGTGCCCAACAAAGACCAAAGTTTGGCACTAGGCCCATTTTAAAGTGAAAACCAGGCGCAGGGAAAGGCCTGAGGGAACGTTTCCCTGAGGCCCAAGGAGTGTCGCTCTTAACTATGTGATACGAGTACCAGGCTTTCCCAATACCCATATCAGGCGGCGTCGACCGACTGTGGCCTAACTAGCTAGTAAGTGAGACTAATTCCGGATTGCGTGAATACATACATTCAATCTCTGTTAAAATAAAATTTAAAAGTGAATTCTTCTTCTTTACCTTGACTAATTGATTTTTTCCTTCTTCCTTTTAATAATTTAGATGATTACAGTTCAAAGATTAAAGCCAAGAACACCATGACTGCCGAAGCTAAAAGCAAAGCCCCGAGAAATGGCACTGCCAGCAGTCGCAGTAACAGCAACAATAGTAGCAGCAGCAGCAGCAGCAGCGGCGGCGGCGGCACAAATAATGGTGATAGAAACACGACGACGTCGATACCGACAATTAAAAAGCGGCCCGATGATGTTATGATCGCACTTAGAGACACTCCAGCGATGCCAGTTAGCAGTCATCAAGGGATTCATTGATTAAAAGAGGAAATAGGATAAAGGAACTGTTATTTTTATTCACAGATTTTATCCTTACTGATTCCATAATAATGAAGTATCAACTCACAGATTAACAATGAAATTCAATGACAATTTTATCTATTTTTAGTTCGTCCACCCAGTCCCAACATAAACCGTTACTCAATCTATCCTATCGAAAAATCTATATAGTTTAAATAATATATAAAACATGATTTCGTCCCAATTATCATTATTATAATTATTCCTTGCAAGTTTTTTCACACCAGCGTTTGCTGATGGTCTTTTTCAGGAGTCTGAGTGACAACACGTCTCGTCAGGTCTCCTGGACACTTCTCAATATTCTGGTCGACCTCTACAATTCTATAGTTTGGATGATCTCGGCTTGTCCTCCGATTTTTAACTCCTCCAGCTCCTTTAAAAAAAAACCTTTAGAGGTCGTTCCAAGTGCTCCAATTACAATTGGTATCACCGTCACCTTCATGTTCCATAGCTTTTTTAGTTCTCTGGCAAGGTCGAAGTACTTGTCTCGCTTTTCGTTTACAATGATTTTTACTCTGGTCCGCCGGGGAAAAGTCTATTTGTAGTCGTAAAAAAGGGCAGAGCGTCAGACAATATGACCCTGCAGGGGATATAGTCAGCAAATTCTAAACCCCATTTACAGAGTGAAGTCCCATTTTTGAAGTGACCTTAAACAATTCAATAATTTACAGGTGAAATGTATTAAAACAACAAATCCCTGCTTTTCTAGTCGACAATAGTTTATTTCGTAACAATACTCTGTAGCATCGAAAATATACACCCCTGTATATATATATATATGTATGTATGTATCCATTTATGTATTTTGTCGGGTGGGCAACAGATTTTCCTGTCAGTATATTCTTTTAAAGATGTCAGACAAAGATTTGGAGTGGAGTTTTTTATTGGATGTTGGTGCCATAATCTATGATGTGGTCAAACCGACACACTTGATTCTGATCAACGAAGGTCGAAAGTATATATACTCGAGTCGTAACATTAAAGATTTCGGACAATTATTAAACAGCCTTCATCGTCATTTTGCAACATCTCAACCGTTAACTAGAAAAAGCTGATAAAAACACACCTCTTTGTTTGTCATCTTTTATAAAATATACCTACAATATATATATATATATATATATATATATATATAGAGAGAGAGAGAGAGAGATGGTAGATTTTGGTAAATCTGACAAGATGATAAAAATAAGTGGAAAAGTGGATCCTTCCCTCCTTTTATATTTTTATCTTTATTCTATCTATTTCCTCAATTGCTGAAGGGGGCGTCCGCATGGTGTAATGGTTAAAGCGATGGACTGCAGAACCGTGGTAAACGATTTCGTACTCCAGTCGCGCTATTACATTCACTTTCGGGCAAATATCTTTGGGAAAGGTATTAACCCTCTTATTCTCCCATTCTAAGACAATGACTTTGGCATTGAATAACCTACAAAGAGTTGATATGCCATTAAACAAAGAAACCAAACCAATCAATTGCTGAACTTTAGAAAAACTCATTTTCATTCTGAAGAAGTTCTTTTTTTAAATAAAGAACGAAATATCATTGCTAAA